>JAPMLY010002446.1:0-52146 GCA_026401115.1 Tetraselmis chui
GTGTATGTGTGTGTGTGTGTGTGTGTGTGTGTGTGTGTGTGTGTGTGTGTGTGTTGTGTATGTATGCGTGTGTTTGTGTGTGTGTGTGTGTGTGTTGTGTATGTATGCGTGTGTTTGTGTGTGTGTGTGTGTGGGGGGGGTGTCTGTGTTCTGTGTTTTGTGTGTTTGTCTGTGTTTTTCTGTGTCTATGTATACGTGTGTGTGTGTGTCTGTGTTTGTTTCAATTTGTGTTTGTGTAAGTTTGTTTCAACTTTTGTGTATACGTGAGTATGTGTGAGTGCTTCTCTATATATGTGTGCGTGTGTGTGTGTTTCAATTTGTATGTGTGTATGTATACGTGTGTATGGGTGTGGCTGTGTGTGTGTGTCTGTGCTAGTTTCTTTGTTGGTCTCTTTGCGAGCCGCTGCAGTCACTCCTTTCTTTGGTCTCAGCTGTATACTCAATGCATGCGTCTTCAGATACGTCAGGATTTGCCCGAAACAGCGGTTAACAGTGCGGAGTCTCGGGAGGCGGTCGCGCAGTCCTTTGCTAGCCAGCGTGCACGAGAGTGGCAAGCGCGCCTGATACAGAGCGGCTGCGACCCGCTCCAGGCGCAGCGCAAAGGTATTAAGGGCGGGGCTGCATTCATTGCCGCATCTCACCACGCCATCCGCCTCACCTGCGCAGTCAGCTATGTCCACATGATCACCGCGGCAGTGCTCCCTTTATGGACGTGATTCAGGGGAGAAGGTGGTCGCGGACGCAGCAGCTGCGCGTGCCAGACTGAGTGCCGTGAATAGGCTGGAGTGTGCAGCTGCCACGCCGCTCCCATCAGACCTCCCTAACGAGCCTGCTCCTTCACAGGTAACACCAGAAAAGGCAGGACTCCACGCTCTTTCTTTTTGCCGGCATGGTGTTCTCCGTTATGTGAACGTTCTCAACATACAGATGCTCTTTGAATGCAAAGGGCTGATGTCGGCCTGTTTAACCACTGCAGACAGATGATAGTCAAGCTGACGGCAGCCCTGCATCCCCCTTTCTGGTGGAGACTGAGCTTGAAGTGGCCGGTCATGCCATACAGCGCGCGGAGCAGTGGTGCGAGGGCCTATTGCGTGCAGGAGTTGATAGGCAGGCAGCCAAATCAACAGGTTCGAGCTTGTGGATGGTCAGCTAGCGTGTTCTGTAAACCCACTTTTTTCGGTGTAACACTGATGCACACCCTGCTGCTTGTGTAGCTGCTGTTTAGAAATGCTGATGTGTCTTTCTGTGTCGCTCCGTGCAGAGATGAAAACAATTTCAGATGCGGCTGCTGCCCGGCAGAGATTGATCTCTGGACCAGCGCCGGCTATGATGCCCGAAACAACACAAGCTGACTGTCATCAAACAGCATCCGAGGTCGGGAGCTTCTCTTTGTATCGCTCGCACTGACATTTAACAGCCGTCATTCCCTGTTTTGCGCTTTTCCTTCGATGGGACTCTCTCACTCATTGGAATTGATTGGCATGGCGTTCCAGACGAACGCGCTCAGTCGAAATGGTGCCAAGGCGTCAAGCAGTGCGCGGCGTCTGCCCCAGTCTTTTCGAGATGCCCCACAGGAGCCAAAGTTTACGATGAAGTTCACTGGGAAAATTGTGTATGCAGCGACTGCGAGGGAGGTATATATTGCCCACATGCCGTATTCAAAATGCTGACATTTTAAATCTGATATCATCATGAAATGCCAAATTTATCAAGAGTGCTGTTACTTTGGCTCGAATGGGAAGCACCCGCAGTAGCTGTGCATCGTTTGAGCAGCGGAGCCATTTGCCTAAAGCGACCCCGTCCTTCACACACTCCAGGTGGAGACGTGCTGCCGCAACCTCCTCACCCGGGCTCCCCTCACCTGTGGGTTTGACATCGAATGGCGGACGACCTTCCAGCGAGGCGTGCCCCCGCGGCCAGCCGCGCTACTGCAGCTGTGCTTTGCGCAAGCTGACCCCCCTGCGGTGTGCTCCCCCTCTCATATAATGTTGAAATACCAAACAATGTACTCCCGTCTGCTGCGGGACAGGGCTTAGGGCGGGTTACTCGTTTGCTGTTCTCGACAGTGGGGCTAATGATGATGTGGGGCAGGGGAAAGAGGCGTCCATTGCCAAGTCTGTGTCGAGGCAAGGTGGCACCGACCTGACGTGTTTGCTCCTACACATCAAGCACTCAGGGCTGCCCCCCTCCCTGAGACGAGTGCTCGCAGAGGAGGTGAGGCGGCGTTTACTGTGCGTTTGTCTCAACACGTCTTGCCTTTTTGTCGCTTTCGCACTATTCTTGGTCTCCATTGCCTCTCATCCTTACCTCTATCCTATGCAGACCATTCGTCTGACTGGCATTGGTGCGCGAGGTGATGCGCACAAGCTGCAGGTGAGCTACGCCGCCATTCTACGCCCATTGTATTTTTGAGCTTGTGCATTATCGGCGTATCAATATCCCCGTTGGATGTGTGTGACCCACTACGCGCTGCCTCTGTGCCCCCACTCCATAGACGGACTGTGGAGTCGAGTCACATGGCGTGATGGAGCTGCTGGATGAGTTGTCAAAGCGAAACATGCCTTTGGTGCCCAGCAACTCATTGGCAAACCTGTGTGATGCATTCTTTGGAGCGCAGCTTCAAAAAGTGAAATCGGTGGGTCGCCATGTTCCCTTGCGTTGCTGCCCACTCTGCTGCACAGCTGTGTCTCCATTGTTTCAGAACAGATATTATCATCCCAAACAAAGTTGAGACCGTTTGCTTCCATTGACAGGTGAGGTGCAGCAATTGGGAGGCCCTTCCGCTTTGCCCAGGTCAGCAGCAATACGCGGCCACCGATGCGTTTGCATCGCTGTTGGTACGGTCCAGATACAGATCGCCCCAGTCTTCATCCGTAGGTACACTACCCACTTGCACGTCGTGCTGTTGCGTGACTCAGCCGATGGTGGGTTGCACCAGGTTCACTGGGCTATCATGGGCCTGCCCCTACTCGCCCTTCCGGTGCGTCCACCACCGCTCGCGTCAACAGATGCTCCGTCGGCGCCCTGCCCTGCCTCTCCCCCTGAAGCTTCTCGAGAAGGTGTGCGCTCTACACTCCACACAAGCCCCTTACGCTCTCAACTTTACTTCGAGCTGTGCTCATGTTTCTCGTGTTTGCCGCACGTTTGGTGTCCGTCCTGGCGAGTCATTTTTTTCGCTCTGTGCCTCAGACCAATCGTTGGCTCGTCAGTTGAGTCAGCTGCAAACTGGTGCCTCGAATTCCAATGCCAGTGGAGTGGTAGTAAACCGCAAGCGTCTTCCGCCCGCCAAACTGGAGGTGCTTCACTGCTTTATGGAAGTGAAGATGACCCTTGGTGAGTTGTGTGTAGGACCTTAACACTCGATTCCCCATACCAACGCGTGAGTGTTTATTTCAGAATGTTTTTGTTGATTCGCGTCACGCATTGTTTCAGACGACATTGCGGAGCAGAGACGGGTGAAACGGAGCACGGTGGAGGGGTACTTGGCGGATGCGATTCTCGCTGGGCATGAGTACGACTGGCTCCGGCTGGAAGTGCCTAAAGGCGTTTGGGGAAAAGTTGTGGATGCGTGTCGCCAAGCTCTGGCAAGTGAGTCTGCTGAGCCGTGCGCCGCCAGCAGCAAGTTGGAAGCGGCAGGTGAAGTGGAGTCGGGCATCGAAGGCACACTTAGGCAGCGTGGGTTGGGGCTTAGGTCGCTGAGGGATGGGCTGCCAGAGGAGACAACGTACGGTCAGATACGCCTCTGCCTTGCTCATTTGTCTAGGCTGGGGCAGGACGGCTCCACCGGCGGAGGCGGAAATGCGAGCGTTTTGCTTCAATGAATTTTAAAAGGAAATAGTTGCCTTACCACAATAGTTTGGCGGACAGTATGATACCATCCTGATGCCACCTCCCTTATTTTCTTGTCAGTCATCCTCCTGCATGGGAATCGTAGCCCGGAGATTATCATTGCGCGTGTGGCTAGTGTGTGTGTGTGTGTGTGTGTGTGTGTGTGTGTGTGTGTGTGTGTGTTTGTGTGTGTGTGTGTGTTTTAAAACAAAATTTTGTGTGCTTTGCTTGCCTCTACCTGGTGTCTATTTTCCACAGCGAGTCTCAGTAGCCGCCACCTTGGACGGATGACTTGCTGCTCACCTTTCCTTCTCACCAAGCACTGGCGGCACACTCAACGCCGCGAGGAGCCAGGCGCAGCACCTAGATTAGTGGCATCCCTCCCATGCATATCATAATTCGTCACGTCACTTGAGCGGTAGTTGAAATATTCAGAAGAGTTTTTGATATCTTGTACACATATTTGTTCTGCTAACCACGATATCGCCTTTCTGATGCGAAAGCCATTTGAAGTGATTCACACACCTTTTCACTCACACCGTGTTTGCTTGCTGTGACATTTTGGTATTGTTGTGCCAACCATATCTCATTTTCGTGGAAGGCACTGTGTCGGTGCGTTTTCTGTAAGTTTATTATCAATACGCCACATATGGTTCTAAATTGTTCTGCACATGGTTCTGAATTTGAGTTGCAGCAGCATCCATAATATCTGTCTTGCAAGACAATGACATTTTGTTAAGACGGGTGCAATGATAGTGTTGAATGAGAGGGCTGCGCAGGGTGAGTGCATGACTTGCCATTCACTATTTGCACGATTACCTCTAATGTTCCGCTGTCGCGCATTCGATGTGTGTACCGACTATATTGATATGAATACCAGAAAAAAATGAGGATCCAAAAGCGATGTAGCGAAGATTCTTTGTCGCTAAACCTGTTATCCTATGAATCCAAATATGACAATGAGCGTGATGGCCCAAACCGGACGATGCATTGCGCTGTTCGTCATAGATATTATTTGTTTTGATATTTGCCCATGAAGCCTACACGCGCGTGCGTGTGTGTGAAGGGCCGGGGGGGGGGGGGGGGGGGGGGGGGGGGGGGATGCTTCCGAGAACAAGGTGCAAGAGTATCGAAAGAAAAGAATAGTAGTAACGCCTACTAAGGACGCCGGAAAGTTACATATTTTGGACTCCATCCCTTGGCACACCAACACACAGCAGATGAGAAGCGAGGGCATTGTGCGGAACGGTAATAGTCGAGACAAGTTGCTTCATTTTCCCGCCGCGGACCTAATGCAAGAGGCGAGGTGAAGTGGTTGAACATCATTATTTACTTTGTATGGTAATCAAGTTGCTACGCAACAATATTAATATGCAATTCGAGTGTTGCAATGATAGGACGGTTGTTACTCAACAACTCTGGCTATTCTTGTTGATAAGCCATTTAAGAATACATCGGATACGAATGTTGATCGTGACAATTTGATGGGCGTTAGTAGATATGATATAACTAAAGGCCCATAACAGCGGTTGGCGCGTGATCACCATGTAGTGGGCACGTGCTTATGATTGGGACATTAAAAGTGTCATGTGATCAAGCTCAAGATCTCGCCAATGCCATTCGACAATATTGGCCATGTACCCATGTCGACATTCTTCCCATAGTCATGAGCCGCACATGGACACCTCACGCATAGACCACTACCAGTATCACCTCCCTTCTCACCCTCCGCACTGACCCTCATGACAAACTCGTCTCGAAACCACGACTCGACACCACACGCATCCTAACACAACTCCGCTTGGACACTGTCCAATGGCTGCACCATCTCCTTCTCGTCTGCCGCATCAAATCACGCACGACTACACGCCGCACCTCCACCTACCACGCTCTCCCTGATGAGTGGGCAGCTGCCGGGGGTTGGGCGGGTGTGGATCGGCTAGGTGCAGCGGTCAAGGAGACGTTTGCCGCGACAGACTCGTGAGGCGGAGGGCGGGATCGTTATGGTGTGGAGGCTCTTAGACGAGAAAGAGGGGGTTTTTGGAGTCAAAATATGGGCGAGGCATTTTCCCGCCGTGCAGTGGGAGCGAGAGGGGGTCTTTGGCAAGCAAAGTTGCGTATTCTTCCGCAATTTTCTGACGGGAGTTGGGAGAGGCTGCTCGGAGCGCGAGGCGCATGGAGAATACCCAGTCATCGTAATCCACCGTTTCAAGTGAGGCTGCTTTTGGGTCTTGACGGCGGCGTTTAGAGGATTTGACAGGGCTTCTGTGGGTGTGTCGGTAGGCAGTGTGTCCTCTTTCATACATGTTGCGTGTTCGGGCGACTGCTCTATCGTAGCGGGGAGGTGGTGAGGGCGCTCCGTTGTGTCGGCATCGTCGGTATTATCAATGTATTGGGTAGGATTGTCCTCTTGTGGCGCGTCTGTTCGGGTACGGGCGGAGGTGTGTAGTCGGAGGAGCTTGTCTGTGGCATGGGCGAGGTAGGATGAGCGATCGACCGTGATAATGATTTTGGCCGAGCCACCGAGAAGACTCGCTCCGTGGGCGTAGAGAGCCACCGTATCGAAGATGATATTGTGGCGTTCCGTGATGAGTTGATGTCTTGCCGGGCGTGATTCTTTCGGGAGGGGTAGGCGTTGGAGGACCACGTAGCTGCCTCGACTAGGCCGGCCGCGAGGTCGGTGCGGCCGATAGCGGCTTGGGTGTGCGGGATAGGCTTGGGGGCAAGGACTTCGTCTTCCTCTAGCGTGTGTTGGGGGACCCGGTAGATACGTAGAAACCGGGGGTTGATTGGGTCGCGCATAACGTGGATAGTGGGTCTTTGGAAGGTTGCAACGTAGAGGAGGGGAAGGGGGTGGTAAGGCTAAGGACTACCTTTCGGGTGTCGGTGAGGGTGGTGTTCTCGTTGCCCATAGCGATAGCTCCATCTCCGTCGGGTCCGTCGGTAGTGAAGGCTGCCTTCGTAGGGAAAGAAGCGGCGATCCTGGTTGCGGTGAGGGAGGAGTGTAGAGCGTGCAGTCCGGTACGGCCTTTCGTTGTGTTGAGGTGGTAGCTTAGCCAGTCGGTGACCGTTGTAGCCATCTGGTCGGCCGGAGGTAGGATAAAGTCTGTAAAGTTGGCGAGTTCGACCATACGGCAGTCGAGCCCGCACATGTAAAATTGTCGATCGATTGTGGGGTTGTAGTTGGGCAGCGTAGTGCGTAGGGGGGCCTTACCGCTCACTGTGACGTGGGCGAATCTGTCCACTAGGGGGAAGGATAGAAAAGTGTATTCTAGGCCGATGATTATGCATAGAGCGTATTGCGTTGAGACGAGTTCGAGTCGGACGATCGGACCATTTCGGCGGGGTTTGTAAACGTCGCGCATTTCGAAGGCATGTAGGATAGTTCCGCGCGGAGGGTATTCCGTTGAGTTGGGGTAAAGGGGGATGCATGTGGCTTCGTACTCATTCCATGCCTCAATTGTTGCACCCGTAGAGGGATTTCTCGACGTCGGGGAGTGGGGCGTGGTTATCGTCCTAGAGGTGGGCCAGAGCGGAGGGCAAAAGATCATTGGTGTGGTAGTTGTTGAGGCCTTGTAGTTCATGGCTCGACATCCATATGTGGTGGCCCCTTTCTCGGCGTCGTTCAAGTGCGGGCCCCCTTGGATAGAGGTCTCGCAAGGACATGCCTTCTTGGTCTTGTAGGACCCGGTTGTGGTCGTCAGAGTGGTTTTGGCGGTGTATAAGCTCTTTTGGAGTCTGCCGGCGGGTCATGCGAATGAGCACTTTGCCGGTAGTATGGGGGACGCTGACCACCCCCTCACCCCCCCCTCCACCCCCTCCCCCATCCTCCCCCACCACACATCCCAACCTCTTCACTTCATCACCCTCAACACCCGCGGCCTCCACACCTCCATTATGGATGTTGAACACCTCTCCACTTCCGACCAACCGGACGTCTTCATCCTCACCGAAACCAACCACGCCACCCACAAATCCCGCTGGCGCATAGCTCTCCCCCAATACCACCTCAAAGCTCCCGTCCATGTTACTCAACTGTGCCTCTACCCAACGCATGCGTTCTCTTCGCGGTCCGCCGAGCCTCATTCCAGTCTGCCACTGTCCTAACCCCGCCCCCCCACCTCGTCCCCCACATCGCCGGACTAAAAATCGTCCCCCACTCAGGCACCCCTTACCTCCTTATAGGTACCTATATGCCACAGCTCCACACCACCCCTCTGACCCGCCTCTACGCAGAAGTCGATGCCTAGGGCCTCCGCCTAGCGGATGACCACCCGCACCACCGCACCCTCTGGGGAGGAGACTTCCAATCGACCACCACCACAGGTACATGACACCCTGCCCTCACCTCCCTACTCAAATCCCACCTCCAACCCCTACACGACCCCATCCCTACCATCCCCCGCAGCAAGGGCTGCCTTGACCATTGGCTCACCACGCCTCCTTCACCTGTCACCCTCCCACCCTCCTCCTGCTCGATATTCTCTTCCCCCTCCCACTTTACCGACCACTCTGCAATCCACCTCGTCATTCCCGCCCCTTTCACCCTCATGGCACACCCCCCCCTCCCCATACCCACCCCCACACTCATCACACGACGCGCAAACTACACTTTCGACTCCCCCTAACACCAGACCAAATAAAAGCGTACCAATTCAGCACCCCCGACCTCCTCAACCAGACAGCTACCCTCCACGCAGAAATTCTTAACACGTCGCACACCTCAGCCTCCCCCGACACCCTCGACACCCTCGCCTCACAATTCACTACACTCCTCTCCCAACACATGGACCACGCAGCCACAGTCTAGCCCCTCCTCTCCGCCAAAAAACCCCGCCCACCCCAGGCTTCTACGGACCCTATTTGGCTCACAAATAAAACTCGCACTCACATACTCAAACTCCGGAAATGCAGCAGAAACAACGGCCCCCTCCCCTTCGCCCAGAAACTCTTAAACACTCCTGACTACCTCTCCCCTGACACCATCAAACAACAGTGCCAGGCACGTATACGCCAGCTCCTTCACGCCACCACCACGGATAAAATAAAGAAAATAAAACCCGAGCCAATGCGGCCTACGACGCCTGCCCAAAACTCTCCCACCGCAGATTGAAAATTAAAAGCGGCCTTCTACCCCCCGCCGGCGCCGCCTCCACCCTCCACCGCATCACCAGACCCGATAAAACTACCGCAACCTCCCCCTCCGCCATCATTGAAACTGTACACTCTCACTTCGCCTCCGAACTCGGCCGCGCCACCCCACACGAACTACCCACCCCCCCATGGGAACTCCCGGACAACCCCGATAACTTTACCATCGAACCCCGCGGCGACCCCACTCTCACCCTTGCCGACATGATTACCCGCGACACTTTCGATAAAACCATCAACTCCCTCGGCACCGGCAAAGCCCCTGGCCCAGACGGTATCCCCAATGAAATCATCAAATTCCTACCACCGGCGACCCGTTCCGCCCTCTTCTCTCTCCTCTCCCTCCTAGCACACAAGTCCTACACCCCTCCTGATTGGTGCCACAACACAACATGCCTCCTACATAAAAAAGGCGACCCCTCCCTCCTCGATAACTACCGCCCTATCGCCCTCATGAATAACCTCCTTAAACTATGGACAGCACTAATCAAAGATGCAGGCTCAAAATACGCCGAAACCCACGGCATTCTCAGCGACCAACATGACGGATTCCGTCAACACCGTAGCATCCACGACGCCCTCTCCTCCCTCATCATGACGATGGAGGACGCGAAACTCCACAGCAAAGACATCTACGTCATGTACGCGGACTTCAAAGGTGCCTTCAACGCCGCGGACCACCGCATCATGTTCAAACACATGCGCCAACTTGGTATGCCCCCCACCTTTGTCGACACATGCGAACACCTCTACGGGGTCTCAACCACAGATTATATAACACCACATGGCCCCACCCCTTCTATAGACATTAACCGAGAAACCCTCCTGGGCGACACCCTCTCCCCCTTTCTATTCACCCTCTTCCTTGAACCCTTCCTTCGCTGGCTCACGGTGGGCAGCCGGGGCTACCGCCCGGGCCCCCCCGCTACTAACGTCGACCCCACAGAACCCACAGCCACATACCCAGGACACGGCTTCGCTGACGACCTCAGCCTCGCCACGGGCACGTCCCCCAACATGACCATCCATCTCAGGAAACTCTCTCTCTTCAGCGCCTACACGGGCATGACCGTCAACATCCGCAATTGCTGCATCACCGGCGCCCTCTGGCGCACAGGCAACGCCCTCACCCTCGCCAACACTACCCTCCTCGCATCCCGCCTGCACACTCAGTTTATCTCCCTAAACTCCACCCCGGCCCCCATCCCCTCCATTGGCCCCAAGGACACATACCGCGTTCTAGGGGTAGAACTGAACACCTCCCTCAACTTCACCAAACACTGGCACGAACTCAAACGTACCACTGCATCCCTCCTCACCGCCCTTTCCACCTCCCCACTAACACAATCCCGCAGAATCCGGGTCATCCGTGGACTCCTCATCGGAAAGCACTTCACCCTCCAACTCGGCCTCTTCACCGACCACCAACTCGACTCTCTCGAAGGACAAATCTGCCGCGCATTCCGCTCCGCCGTCTACTCGGTACGTAACCTTCCCCGCACCGCCCTTCACCGCCCTACCTCCGACTTAGGATACGGCCTCCCCTCCCTCAAAGCCCACGCCGCACAACTTATTGTATGCCACCTACACAAAATCATGAACAACTCAGGCTATAGAGGCCACATGGCCCGCGCACACATACGCACCCTCTCCACCACGTACTCCCACTGGCCCTCGGAATCCATCATGTCTACCTATAACACCCCACCCACACTCAAGTGCTTAGTCAGAGCTCAGCGCGATGCGGGCACCCTCTTCCACAACATCCCTCCACTCACCCTCACCAACCCTATCGCCTCCACAATCCGCGCCCACTTCACTACTCAAGACAACGCCCTCCTCACCTCACTCCGGGACAAAGCCACACACATCACCGACCCTCACACATATAAACAAGCCTACTGCGACTTCTCTCCCCGCAAAACACACGCCTCCCTCTTCCCCCGCCTCACCCCCCTTTGGAAAAATAACATCACCAAATGGTCACAAGTCCTCCTCAGAGCCACCTCATCCTCCTTCATCCTCAAATCATGCAAATCCGTCACCACACTCACGGGGTCCACCACCCCACTCTCAGTTCCCATCCGCCTCCTCGCCGCCATCCTCACCGAACCCCTCAACACTATCCACAACCGCCTCCCCATCACATGCCTCAATACCAACCAAGCATCCCCCCCCATCACTATACACCCCTCATGGATTCCCCTCCCTTCCCCTCACCTACCCCGCTCACCCCCTACCCTCTCATCCGGCATCCACACCTCCCGCACCACTCACCCCACCCACACAGCACCCACCACACACGTAGACACAGAATACCTCACCCCCTCAGACCACCACTACCCCCCCTGCGACGTAACACGCATCATTTCCAAACACAAGGACACAGAATACGGCCAAGCGCAGTACATGGTTGAATGGGCCCCGGAACACCTCACGGCATGGGAAACTCAGCTACAACTCGACGACGGCTTCCGCCTCATCTCCTCCACTCCCACATCGGTACGCCTCCCCACCCCCTCCCCCACCGCTTGCTCCATCTGTCACGACCCACTGCACACAGAACCCTCCTCCACCTGCTGCACATGCCCGCACTTTGCCATACACTCCCAATGCCGCCCAGCTCAGGGACCCGCCACATGGCAGTGCGACTGGTGTGCCCGCGGCCAACAACACGACCTCACCCTCCTCCACGAAGTCCAGTGGGCCCCATGCCTACAACTCCACGACACCATCAGTGAGACCCCCTCCGGCCCCACCGCCCTCACCGCATTTAATTCCGGTTTTGTCCCCTCCACCACACCCATCCTACCAGAACCCGGACCCCCTCCGTGGTCGCACCCCTAATCACATTCAACCACGACCCCATCAACCCCGACCTCGACATGCTCCCTACCGGCAAATTCGCCATCCACGCACACCCATCACTCCACGACACCACCGTACTATGCACTCTAGACGGACGCGCGGTTACCACCCTTAACGGCCCTCGCGTCCGTCATCTCTACCAACTCTTCCGCCCCGACCTCTCGCATCATACGTTTGAAGAGGAGGTCTACCACCTCCTCACCCGCCTAGGCTCTCGATCAGAAATCCACTCACCCACACCCGCCACCACCACCCGTAATAGATGGGCCACTAGAGAAGACCTACTCACAGCTCTCCGTCACACATTCCACATACAGACAGAACTATACTCCGACCCCCTCAATAAATCCCTTCACTCCCACACCTACCACTCCCTCTACCCCGAAGATATAGCCTTCTCATCTAGCGGCAGCAATGCCCCACACACATGGCAAGGCACCAACATCGCCAACCCCGAATACGACCACGAATGCATGAGACGTGCCATGGAACATGCAATCACCAGCGCACACCTCACAGCCCCACACACACCCAGCGCAACCATCCTCATCCTCCCCCGATGGGAACACACACCCTACCGCCACTCCAAATACATCAACTCCCCATACACCCACCACCTCTACACTCTCCCCAATGACGCGAACACCTTCCTACCCCCAGACCAACACACTGGCTACCCCACCCCCACCCCATTCGGCACACGCTGGATGGTCGACATATACCTCGTCGCCAACCCCCTCGCACTCTCCACCCTCCCGCCACCCACAGCCATGACCGCACTCCATAACACTCTTGAATCTATCTACGACACACACCTCCCCACCCCCACCATCACCCCCCCTCCTCCTCACCTCTTCAACACCTACTCACCCCACTCAGCAGGCATATACCACCTCCCCCCAAACCCAACTCACCCCATCACGCACCCCCTCCCAGAACGCATGCTACTAACGTTCCACCCCACCAGAGGCACTCTCGCTTGGAACTGGCAGGACTTTGTCTACACTGACGGCTCGAAAAAAGGAGGCTCGACCCCCCTCGGAGCAGCAGCTACCCACCCCGCCTCGGACACCAAAATCAAAATCCTGGTGACCTCTACCCCTCCCTCACACACAATTAATCGCGCTGAACTAGCTGGCATAGACATAGGCCTCCAACTTGGCCGCACCCACCTCCTTACCGACAGTGCGTGCTCCCTCCGCCTCATACAAGGATACTTAAACTGCCCTTCAGCCTATAGACACAACATCCACCGCGACACCCTCCTATCCATCACACACACCCTTAAAACCCGCTGCGACGCAGGCATCCGCACACACCTCGGCAAAATCAAAGCACACAACCACTCCCTAGGTAACGACCTCGCAGACACCCTCGCCAACCACGTAGCGGATGGTCACCCACCCGACACTACATATACCACAGGTTCAGACGTCCCAATAGGCCACTGGACATGGCCATACACCCTCATCCCACAAACCCTAGGGGACCCTTTACCCTACCGATACACCAACCTCAAAGCTGATGCACACACCTACAGCTCCAATCACACACACATACCCCTCTCGCAAACAACCAAACACGGTGCCCTCCTCGCCCGCGCCGCGAAGGACGGGGCCGATTTCTCTTTCCACAAAAAACACTCAACCCTCACAAATATCCAGTTCACACACAAGCAAGAATTCATGTGGGGAGTTCACAACACTCGCCTTCTTACACATAACCCCACCCTGCGTTGCCCCCTCTGTGGTCAATTCACTAGCAACGGCCACATGGCCGGTAACTGCCCCACCATGTCTGGCCTAAGACAGGACCGACACAACAGCGCGCTACAACTCCTACTCTCCCTCCTGGAACGCCACAACGGAGGACGCTGGGAAACCATCACTGCAGACTTCGGTAACAAACCCATAAAATCATTTGCTACCCCCACCCCTACCCACACTCCACTTGACTGTCACCCACCCCACCCCACCCACATGCCCACCCGCCTTGTTGCTACTGACGAAGGCCTCTCGCCCGACTCCCTAACCTCGTGTCCCGCCGTCCTTACAACTGAGATTCTCCCCCCCGCGCTACGACCCCCCGCACACAAACCTGACTTCATCCGCATCCTCGAACCTCGATACGTGGGTCACTCAAACGGTCGCCGACGTTACGCATCCATAAAAAAGATTCAGATAGGGGAATGGAAGTACTGCACAGACAATAACCTCTCCCACACAGCCAACCTCATACGTGCCAAATACACACCCCTTGCAAACGCCATCCGCAGCCACTGGCCATGCACAGTGGTAGACATCCTTCCCATCGTCATGAGCCGCACAGGTACACCGCACTCCTCCACCATCACGAGTCTCACCTCCCTGCTCACCGCCCGCACCGACCCTCCTGATAAACTCGTCTCCAAAGCACGACTAGACACGTCTCGCATCCTTGCACAGCTCCATACGCACACCGTCCAATGGCTACACCACCTCCTACTCATATACCGCATCAAGTCCCGCCGCGCCTCCGCACATTACCCCTATGCACGATCCTAACTGCACGCAGCCCTCGCCTCTTCTTGCACACCTCCCCGGGGGGGAGTAAAACCCCCGACCCCCATTGGAGAGGTTGGATTTAGGTGGTTAACGGTCTAGCCCTGACTTGTAAGTTCCCTGTATGGCATAGTTGGGAGGGCCCAGGGACAGCAGCCGACGCATCCGGCTTTTGGTGAAAAACCGGCGCATACGGTACATGTTGTAAACAATTTCAAATTTCAAATTTCAATTTAGTATGGGGGGGGGGGGGGGGGGGGGGAGCTTCGTCATCCGTTTGGTGTCTATGGTGCGAGGGGATTGGGCTTGGAGCAAATTCGGACGTTCTCCGGTAGTACCTTGATGCGTCAGCGTCTATTAGCCTCCTCGATAATTTTGGTAGTAGTGGTGGTGGAGACTGCCTTGGTAAACGCGATCATGGGGCGTGTCAGCTTGTTTAGTTTGAGGACCACAAGCTCGGCTGATGGAGACCCAAAGACTTCTCAAGTGACTGCCATGTGATACGGTTGTGCAAGGGGGTGGGGCACTACATGGCTATAAAGATGTCCCGCCAAGTTGGAAAAGTTGGCGTAGGCGTTGAGCGACGGGTGTGCTGGCAGAGCGGGGAACGCGACTCGTGTTGTCGAGGCCCAAGTAGTGGGGTTTGGGTCGCGGGCTGGGTATCCACTGTCGCTAGGGGGCTAGGTTGGGGCAGCATGTGCTGGATGGGGGTTGGCGATGTCTTGTGGAGTCGGGCGCTCACCTTTTACCTTCCACCCGAGCACGCCCTCTCTCCGCTCCATCCCCCACTCTTTGGTACACGCAGCGTACTTTGTCAAAGCGGCCTGGGCCGAGGTGGAAGAGGCAGTACTCCCTTATCAGGGACAACTCGCATCCGCTCCCTTGTCCAACGTCAAGTGCCTTTTTGGTTCTTTGCGTCCAATGAGGATTGGCTCACGGGCACTGACACCCTTCTACGTGATATTCGCGATGGAGGTGAGCTTCCCCGTGAGTGCCCAGGGGCTTCTATGTCTAGACGCTTTAGTGGTCGGGCCGTCGGGGCCGGAGTGGGGGGGGAGGGGGGCTCGTCGTCGTCAGGCCCGGCCCACTCAACGGGAGCATCATCGCAAACCGACTCACCTCTCAAAAGGTGGCCTCCGACGCCGTGCTGCCTTCCGTCGAGCCAGTGAGCTAGTGGAAGTTGGCCAGCTGCGACGGGCCCGTATGGCCCTCGACGGAGCCGACTTCGGAATGGTGGAGGACGCGGACGCGGCTCTAGTTGCTCGTTAGCGGTTGCATCCTCCGCTTGGTACTCCCACCCCGACTGTGACCTCCCCGACCCCCTGTCCCCCCGGCGCGCCCACCCCTCACTTATCAAGGTAAGCGTGACAACCTCCAAATATGAGAGGAATATATGCTCTTTTTTCTTAGAAAAAACACCTCGCTTTTCAGCCCTCCATGTTGATGGTTGGCGATTGGGAACATATCCGGGACTTGAATGTTCCGGCATGGCGTAAGTGGGTTAACCGCAACTCGACGGGGAAAATCCCCGATGCTGCGGCAGACTTTCTTGCGGGTGGGCTCTTCATAAGCAAACATGTGTCGACCGTGACGCCACTCGCCTACGAGGTGAGGCTCGCTCCAAAGTTCGGCCGCTTGCTCTTGGCCGTGTCTTGTCGCGGTTAGCTCACTATCACGCCAATTCGCGGATAGCGATTGTTGCTGCCGACCACTTGGTCCATGTACAAAGGTCAGTTTTCACCAAAGCTGCCATCGAGCGAGCCATTCAAACCACTCATGTCGGCTATTCAAACTATTCATGATTGCAGCCTACTAAGCTTGGACCTTGAAAACGCTTTCAACAATATTTCCAGCCGGAGTTTCCTTTCAATGTTGTACAAGAGTCCCGACTTGCGTCCTATTATCCCGTTGGTTGAGATGATATATTCATGGGACTCCACGGTGTATTGTTTCGACCCCAACCATGCTTCGCTCTAGTGCGGCACGGTTCGGTCTCGTACGTGTGTCTGATAGGAAGATCCTCTTGGCCCGCTTTCGTTCCGCTTGGCAATCAGCACCCCTCTCCGGAATATTGGGGAATGGTGCAAGGATTCATCGGCAATCTAAGCCTTCTCAGACAATGGCAAGTGCTTGATCAAAGCGATTTTCATTCCGACTGTGATTGCAGTGGCTACGGAGGAATTGGGGAAAGTCCGGTCGAGGTTCCGTCGTTCCGAGCAGTCAAATCTCCGTGCATGGTACGCCTGGATACTGCCCCTCAACCAATCGAGGTGATACGGGCGAAGGTCCCCGTTGTTACGGGTACTAGTAACCTAGGATCCCCTTTTGCGATGGACTTCTCGATGGCAGATGGCCCTCCGGCATATCACAATGAGAACTATGTTCATTGTTGATGGCAAGACAACGTGGAAGCTCATAAGCTCCTCTTGGACAAGATCGTTTGCTTTGCTCTGTCGGACTTCGGAGGAACGCATCCTGCATTTCGCTTGAGGATCACGTGTGCGGTACGCAACTAGGGGTTCTTGCTCCGCACCCTCCCCCTCACATATGCCGACCGTACCATGCTGCTGCATATAGGGCCCTTCATGGTGCAATTTTCCGAATCTTTGGCGTTTCTGAGGACGTACAAACGTTCAATAAATTGAATTGTGCTAAGCGCCAGCTTTCCCTCCCCACTGAGTTTGGGGGGCTTAATATACCGTCCCTCGAGCTCGACGCTACACATGCTCACTATGCTTCATTCACTACGACCCTCGCCAACATGATTACTTATTACAAGTCCGTGTCGCTAGGTCCTATGTACGGTCTTACCCGACAAGAACTACTAAATGTTGCCACTTACATTTTACCGTGGGCGGTCCAATTGCGCAGTTCGTATGATACGATCTCCAGTATGCGCAGGTTTTCGTGGTGTTGACTAACACCCTATATCAAGACCTTTTCGATTATGTTAGGCCCAACGTCGAGTTGGTGGTATCTCCGGTTAACGATGCGGTGGCGCCCTCTACCAAATTGACTTGCCTACCCGCCACTTACTCACCCCACTCCGCAGACATCTATATCTCCCCCCAACCCCACTCACCCCATCACTTACCCCCTCCCAGAACGCACGACACTAACATACTCCCCCACCATAGGAGAACTCGCTTGGAACTGGCAGGACTTCGTATACACATACGGCTCCAAGAAGGGAGCCCCCCCCCCCCTTGGAGCGGCCGCCACTCACCCCGCCTCGGACACACGCATCAAAGTTCTGGTGAACTCTACCCCTCCCTCACATATCATCAACCGGGCGGAACTAGCGGGCATAGAAATAGACCTACACCTAGGCCATACCCACCTCCTTACAGACAGCGCGTGCTCTCCCCGCCTAATACAAGGCTACATGAAATGCCCATCCGCCTACCGTCACAACATTCACCGCGACACACTCCTCCCCATCACACACATCCTCAAAACCCGCTGCGAGTCATGAGTCCGCACACACCTTGGCAAAATCAAAGCACACATCCACTCATTAGGTAACAACCTCGCCGACACACTCGCTAACCAATCTGCGGACGGACACCCACCCGACACAACATACACCACAGGTTCAGACGTGTCGATAGGCCACTAGACATGGCCATACACCCTCATACCGCAAACCCTAGGGGAACCCATACCCTACAGATACACCAACCTCAAAACGGACGCACACACCCACAGCACCAATCACACACACACACACACACACACACACACACACACACACACACACACACACACACACACACCTCTCACAAACCACCAAGCACGGTGCCCTCCTCGCCCGCGCCGCGGAGGACGGCGCCGACCTCACATTCCACAAAAACCACACAACACTCACCAACATCCAATTCACTTACAAGCAAGAGTTCATGTGGGGCATACACGACACCCGCCTCCTCATCCACAACCCCTCCCTTCGTTGCCCCATGTCTTGACTAAGATAGGACCGCCACAACCGCGCGCTACAACTCCTACTCTCCCTCATGGAATGCCACAACGGCAGACGATGGGAGACCATCACAGCGGACTTCGGTAACAAGCCCATCAAATCATTCACATCCACCACACCCACCCACACCCCTCTTGACTGTCATCCCACTCACCCCACCCACATGCCTACCCGCCTTGTTGCTGCTGACGAAGGCCTCTCGCCCGACTCCCTAACTTCGTGCCCTGCCATCCTCCCCACCTAGATTATCCCCCCCGCGCTGCGACCCCCGGCACGCAAACCCTACTTTATCCGCCTCCTCGAACCTCGATACGTCGGCCACACAAACGGTCGCCGCCGATACTCCTCGATTAAAAAGTCTCGGATAGGGGAACGGAAGTACTGCAAAGACCACAACTTCTCCCACACAACCCACTTGATTCGCGCCAAATACACACCCCTCGCAAATGCCATCCGCAGTCATTGGCCATGTACCGATGTCGACATCCTTCCCATCGTCATGAGCCGTACGGGTGCACCGCACTTATCCACCATCACAAGTCTCACCTCTCTTCTCACTCTTCGCACATACGCCCCTGACAAACTCATCTCGAAAGCACGACTCGACAAATCACGCATTATTACACAACTCCACACGCACATTGTCCAATGGCTGCATCATCCCCTGCTCATATACCGCATCAAATCCCGCAGGACAACTCGCCGCGCCTCCGCACACAGCACCTACACACGCCCCTAACTGCACGTCGCCACCACCCCGCATCGCACACTCCCCGGGGGAGAGTCAAACCCCCGAACACCCTTTGGAGAGGTTGGATTTAGGCGGTTAACGGTCTAGCCCTTACTTGCAAGTTTTTTGTATGGCATTGTTGGGAGGGCCGAGAGACAGCAACCGGCACCTACGGCACTTGGTGTAAACCGGCGCATGCGGTACATGTTGTAAACAATTTCAATTTCAATTTGCCTTGCCTACAACTTTCGACTCCCGGCGCTCTCACTCGCTCGGGAGATTTCGGGGGCCACGATCAACGGGGCATTTCGCGCACTCTTCGTGCCCGGGCCTACCTTAACCTCTGGGCGTTTTGCACACCTTCCCCACCGGAGTATGTGAGGGTAATTTCGGGTACGGGTCGCGGGGCTTTGGCTCTCTAATTTGCTTCAGATGAGTCCAGTTTCAAGGTGCCATCCGATTGTTATAATGTGGCATTGCACTGGGTGCTTGGCCTCACTGCGGAGCGCGCCTCTCATGTTCGGAAGTGCCCTCGGTGCATTTAGACTCTCTCAGAATCTCAAGGGTTTGAATCTTCGCCGACGATATCGAGCACCTCTATGTCGGGTGATCTCTCAACATCTGCTACGCTTATTATGGACCACATCCACCGCTGCCCGTGCTCTTGGTACGTCATTCAGCTACACGATCAGATTGTCTACGTGCTTTAAGAGCTCATGCTTGAAGCGGGGGCTACTGAGGGGCGGGACTTGCCGTGGTAGGTCCGCCGTATTGGGTCGGGAGCTTCTCTCGATCGTCCTTGGAACGTGCCTTGGTTAGACTTCAGGGCTCCACACCGTCATCTTGTTGTTGATGTGACGGTTGCAAGTGCTCGCACGAACACCACTGTTCCTCGTATAAGTGCTCGTCTCCCACCCCCGGGCAGTCTTTGATTTGGAGCTCAGCATTGTAAACTCGACGCGGACCTCCGTACTTCCGCTTGCCTTGGCACACCTTCGGTTCAATCGGTCCATGACTATTATCCCTTCGCTCTAGAGGATGGGGGCCGGTTGGCGCCTATGGCGACTGAGTTGGGTGATGACCTGGCAATTTTGGTGGCAGTTCGTAGCTTCCATGGCCTGGGTTCGGCTAACTCTCGTTCTTTGCGCTCTGATATTTATGCGAAATTTCGTTCGTCAAACTATTTCTCTTCCTTTTCGACGTTTTTTGGGGGATGTGCGGCGAAAATTCATGCAACGTCTTTACGCTAATCTTCATGGTACTTTGGGTTCTTATCTCCGCGACGCTTTGCAGAAGGGCAATGCTTATGTTGTGGCATGCCTTCACTTTCCTCGGGCTTGGGTTATTTTTTCCTCTTTTCTTCTTTTTGCATGGTGGTCTCCCCTGTTTCTTGCTGTAATTTTTTTTTTAATTACAAGATGTACGGCATGAACTTGGACATGAAAAAACTATGGTTGTGCTGAAGTCACTTTAGTTCAGTCGGAAGTCTCGGCAAAAGTAGCCTGAACCCGACCGGACTGAAGTCAGCCTAGTATTTTTTTTTAATCTGGTGAGATGTCCTTGTTCGGCCGCCCTCTGACATGGCGATATCCGTCGAGATGTATTGCGTATTTACCGTTATTTGTCACCCATTTGTGGCCGTGCTGCGATGTAATGAGTAAGTACTGATAAATAATGTATTTGTATCATGGGATTACATGAGGCCTTATGTATGGAAATTCGTACTTGTCGGGAGCTCGGTTGTATCCCAGTTCGAATTGTGATAAGTGCCAAGTCCCAGGAACCTTGCTTAAACACGTAGGTGGGTGGCCCACATGGCTTCTTGCGAGCTAGCACCGTATAGGCCTTATCCCTCCATGCCTCATATTGGTGGTGGGTGTACGTTGTATGGGGTGGCAGGCTCCGGGGTGGTGGGGATGGTCGTGGGGTAGCGGGTGGCGGATGGTGGGGTAGGGGGTGGCGGAAATAGTGGTTTGACCACTATTTCCACCACCATCCCAGCACCATCCCGCTACCCCACCATCCCGGAGCGCTCCCCCCCCTCCCCCCTGCCCTCCCACAGCCCTATTGGCACGCTGCCATGGACGCTACAGAGGACCCGCCTGCCGCGTCCGTAGCGAACCCCGCTACCGGTAGTGAACCCGATGTGACGACGCCATGTCTTGCGGCAACGGCCGCCCCGGTCCCCTCGCTGCCCCCCGCCATACCGTTCGCCCATGTTGCGCCCGCAAGCGACCGTCGCGATAGCACCGCCCCTTCGTCTAGGGTGTCTTGCGGTGCTGCTAATCTGCCCGGCAGTGACGGAACATTGATAGACGATGTGGATGTGGAGGTAGATGGCGATACCTTAGAGTTTCAGTGCCGCGTGAATAGCTCATTCTTGTTGTACGCGCATCAATCAATGCAACATGTAAAAGAACACTTTTTTACATATTATATATCCTTTACCTCTGTCTATGTCATCCACCAATTATGCATGGACGCATTGTTTCTAGATGTGTGCCCTTTGCTCGTGGAAGGGGTTAGAGGGGGTTTAGAACGCTTCAGGGGGTTTCTTCATGTCACTTTAGCCGGGGCCTTCTATTTGGAGTCTTGACATTTCGGGCTTGAACACTGTTCAGCTGAATTCAAGCTGAAGTCTCTAAAGTGACTTCACTTCAATATGAATTCTCATGAAAAGACTTTAGCACAACCCTGGGAAAAACGGGAGGGGAACCAAAAGATGAAGATAGATGTACACAGTCGTCCGCCTTTTTATGCCTTTTTAACAGTACATTACCATAACAGTACATTACCATTGCAGGGGCGCCCGCCGGCGGCGCAGCGGCGGCGGCCCCGGAGGGGGGTGCGCTCGCAGGCCCGTCGGCACCTACCTCTACCTCCACGCGGTGGGCGCTGGTAACCCCATAGCCGTGCCATGCCTGGCACGGTAGGGGGCTGAACGAGGTACCGGCAGCTGCGATCCGCGGGATCAACAGCTGTCGGGAAGCCCTGTACGGAGGGTTTTGGAAAACATAATATCCGTACACCGGCACAGGGATCTCCCGCTCGGCCAGTCCGATATGTTTTTTCCGCGACTAAATACTCGCAGATACTCTCCCGACGATGGGGCGGGGGCGGCGTTTGCGAAATATTTTTTGGCGAAGAGGGGTACGGACGGATTAGCGGTGGGACGAGGGTGTTGGAGCTGGCGGCGGACAGCTAGGAAGCAGCGCTAGGGCACGGCGCTCGCTAGCAGCCGCCGGCCCTGCGAAACCTTCTGGTCTCCCTTGGGGGAGAGGCCCGAAGATACGCATGACGGAGGCGAGTCGCAGCCGGAGGAGCGGCACGGTCTGGCGGCGGAGGTCGGGAGGATCATCTGCCGCCGGAAAAACCCGGTACGGGGGGTTTTTGGTTAAATATTCCCGTACCCACCATCTTTTGAGGATAGCCGATCCATGAGCATTATCCGTTCCCCCTCCCCTAGTCGGTACCCGGTTATCGACAGGCTGCCTCAGGCAGTGTGCCCCGGGTTATCGCAGCGGCACACTGCCCGTATAGGCGGCCCCTTAACAACGTAAATCACCGGGGGAGACAAGTGCGGCCAGCACAACGCGATCAGATGGGTGGTGGAAACATACGGCAAACGGACATGGGACATGAGACATCTGGCTCGAAGGCAGGAGAGCCAGCCGAACACCGTCTACAGCCTCGCTTTTTCTCCTCCCAGCCCCCGCGGGGGAGGAGAAGGCTAGACTAGGTGGAGGGTCGCGCCGAGAAGAGCGACCGCTATCTCCGATATCTCGGACGGGGTCGAGCAAGGATCGAGACGAGTCCGACGACGACCTGCGCGAGGGGGGTTTTCCACCTGCCTTTCCCCCTACCTCCGGCACGACCGGAGTCGCACAGGAGCCGAGGTCAGGCAGGTTCGACTCGACCAGCTCATGCTGACCAGCCTTGCTGATCGGCAACCCCGCCGCGGCTGGAGCTGGCCGCGTATCGTGGAGAATAGCGACATTTTTATTTCATACTGTATCCTAGAAAAAAAAATTGTATAGGTCAGAAAATAGTAAATACCTGGATACTGGTACGGGTATGTTTTAGACGATATCGTTACTGCCATTGGAGAGGTTGGGATTGGTGGTTCACGGTCTACCTCACGCTTCTATCCTTTACGGCATAGCAAACGGGGGGGCCCAGAGACGACAGCCGGTTCTTACTGGTAATGTTGTAAACAATTTCAAATTTCAAATACCATTGCAGGTACATGTAGCTTTTCTTATTCTTGTAATCTATGAACTAGCGCTAGCTGTACCGGTACTTTATGTAAAGTACATTATACGTCAATTTTTTTACTCTTTTACCCTAGGGCACGTTTTGCCAAAGATGTCAGCTGGGTTCGCGCGAAGCCTAGATTGGCTGAGCGCGAAAGCAGAGAGTGCCTAGGCTCGTGGCTAGCTACGGCTTATAAGGCACGGGCTAGCTAGAGCTGACCGTTGGGGAAGTCGTTGGTCGTTGGCTGCGTCTAACTGTTCGGGCAAGGTGGTTGCCCTGCAGGTGAGACGCGCCGATATTAACGGTAACAGTAACCGCTAGAGTTACTGTCCCGTACACATGATATTGGATATGCAAACCTCTAGATTCAAATCAATCTGACCATTTACCCTAGGGCACGTTTTGCCAGTAACCTAAAGCCAAAGGCTTGCACAGCCAGAATTAGTGTTGCGGGGGGGACGGAGTGAGCCAGCCGAAGAACCGCCAAGCAGCAGGTGTTGGGGTCATGGTTGGGTCAATATATTTTCCTTCAGTCACAGAGCTGTTCTTGGCCCAGCCACCCATAAATTTGATTACGGGGAGGGGCGCGCCGATGCAGCTGGCAGCGGACGCCGCGCCTTTCCGTAGGCTGTGCGACGTCCATTTAAAGCCGGCGGGCGCTGACGAGTTGACTGTGAGGAGGGCGAGGGAGAGCCAGGTGGAGATGGTGGACGCGGCACCCCAATCGGCGGAGGGCTCTGAAGGTGAGAAACTCCAGAAGGCGAGCGGGGGTGGCTTGTTGTAGAATTTGGTGCAGAATATAGCGCGTTGTTCCGTGTAGTAGGTGATCAGGTTCGCCAGGACGGGGTTAGCGGCTACAGGTACCGCGATGACCAGTTTATCGCTGGCGTCGCGGCGCTGGTCCCCCTTAGACTTCCGCACGTAGAGGCAGATTTGCTGCGAAGGCTCGTCGACCACAAGGTCGCCGGTCTGGCAGCGGGCGCCGGTTTCGGCGCGGCAGAAAAACGTGTAATTGACGCACACCGCTAAACAGGCCCTGAAGCGTTGCATCTGGGGTAAGGCAGCAGGGGTCCACGCGAAAGTCTCGTGAAGGGTGTTGGCGTAGTGTAGGATGTCCAGGGCGACTTGTGCGGGTAGCGGGAGGCGAGCGGTGGTAGGTACCAGGCGGTGCTGTAGCATTTCGAGGCCACGGCGGGCGTCCGCCAAGAGTTCGCCCACGGCGACAGGTTGGCGCCGGTGGTCACGGAAGAACTTGTTTATGGCGGAGAAGTAGGGTTGCAGCGAGCTCGCAGCGACCGTTCCGCGTAGGGCCAGCCAGGCCGTGTAACGGACCATTGTGGCGGGTGTGGCCTGTAGCGGGGCGATGTTTTCTTCTGCACAAAAAATAAAAAATTGTCTGATTGCGCTCTGGTAGCTCGTGTACGTCGAGGGCGCTAGCGAGTTGCTGAGTAGGGCAACCGCCGTAACCCCGAGTCTGTCTGATCCTAGGAGGTCTTGGAAAGTTTCAGCTAAATCGGTGGACCAGGGCGACTGTGCTGCTTCACGGCGTAAGCCGTAGCGCGGCGGTCCTGTACGCAGAGGGGGGACGTGCTGTACAGGCGCGTTTAATCGGTCCGGGCGTATCGCTCGGCCAATCGCACCGCGTCGAGTGTAGAGCCAAGAGGGGGTGTTAGCCGAAAGGCCACGATGCTCCACGCGGGTGGCCCGACCCCTTCGTGCTTGCCCAGCCTGCCTGGAAAGAACAGGTCGCGGGACGCTGGGAAGTGCACGGTCTCGGTGGCCAAGCGTGCGAACGCGTGGTACCACGTTTTGTTTCGCCAGTAGGGGGCGACAACGGTTGCCGCTGCTTGAGCTTGTTCGAGTTTTGCTGCCAGCGCCGGTAGGGCAGACCAAGGGGGGTTGCAGTAGTTGTTCTCGCACTTCCACGCCGCGTCGGGGAGGTGTAGGCAGTCGATGTCTTCGCACAGGGGGTCGCGCCAGCGGGCATTGAAGCGTGGTAGCTGCGTGTTGAGCATCGAGGCGAAACGGTCGATAGTGTGCGGCCCCCACCGGCGTTGAAGGTAGGCGAAAACACGAGGGTTGAGCTGCCAGTCTTCGTGGTCCAACTCCCGGCTTAGCGCGTCGGCCCATATGTTGGCCGCCGAGCGGATGTAGCGCGGCCGGATGTTGATGTCGTTGCTGTCGAGGAGGTACCATAGGCGACGGAGTTCGGCCATCATGGCGGGCGAGCGCGAGGTGAGCTTGGTGAGGGCGGCGACCACTGCCGTGTTGTCCTCGTGTAGGAGGACTTGTCGGCCTCGGAGTTGGGGTAGAAAAGATTCCACCGCGTGTCGCACCGCACGAAGTTCCTTCCACGTAATGTGTTGTTGGCGGTCGGTAGCGCTCCAAAAGCCCCGGGCTTGATAGTTGGAGTCCTCGTTGAGAACGGCCCCCCAACCGTAGTCGCTCGAGTCGGCGTGGAGGTAGGCGGTCTCGATAGGCTTGTAGATGGACCGCCCGTTGTGTTGAGTGGGGACCGTGCGCCACCACTCGAGGTCTCGGCGTAGTTGGTGGGTGAGGCGGACGCGTCCGCCCCACCCAACCCGTGTGGATAACACGTTGTGGAGCTCGCGCAAAAAGAAGCGTGCGGGGGCGATGGCGAGGTAGAGGAACTGCGCCTTTCCGGCGAAAGCCGCAAGTTGGCGAGTAGGTAGCCACCGGGCGTTTGACGCAGCTCGGCCGAGGAGGGATGAGGCCTGTTGCGCGAGCTGTTGGAGCTTTGCGGGGGGGGCGCGAAACATGCCGTGATGGAGGTCCACCGTTAAGCCTAAATGGTCGCCCACTTGGGTAGGTGTCCAAACGCCCTTCTTGGGGTTGCGTTCGAGGCCGAGGCTGTCGAGTAGGGCTTGAACGCGCTGTCGCAGTAGGAGGGCGTCCTCGTAGGAGTCGGCGAGGAAAAGGAAGTCGTCCATGTAGGGTAGGAGTCGAATTCCCCGCCACCGCGCGTTTCGGAGGAAGCGCTTGGTGGGGCGGCGACTGTGAGGGGAAGTAGCCGTTGGAACCGGTTGCGGGGGGCGACGAAGGTGGTTCGTGAACACTTGTGTTAGCTTGCAAAAGTAGTAAGCCGACCCCGACCAGCCCATGGGGAGGCATGCTAGGCGCCATAGCGTGCCGCGGTAGTTGACCGTGAAGAAGTCGCGGTCTTCCTCCCGGATGCCAAGGGTGTAGTACCCGTCGGCAAGGTCGAGGGAGACGAAGTAGTCGCCCGGCCGCGAGAGGTGACGTAGGTGCTTGAGCGTCTCGCACGTCATGGTGAAGGTCGAGCAATAACGGTTGAGTTCTCGAAGGTCGATAATCAAACGCCATTGGTTGCACCCGGGTTTTGGAACTAAAAACATCCGGGAAACGTAGCGAGGGTTGTCCGCCCGCTCCCAAGCTCCGCAAGCCTCGAAGCGGGGGAGCTCCGAGTTTAGAAACTCGAGTTGGGCCGGCGTCGCGTCGAGCATAGAGATGCCGTGGTTGAAGGGCTTGGGGCGTAGACCTTGCTTGAACTTTACGCGAACGCCATGGCGGATCCAGTTTAGGACTTGGCCGCTCGCTCCGATGCGCTCCCACTCCCGCCATCTTCGACGCACGCGGTGGCGCATGAAGGAAGACGTCGGGGAGCAGGAATCGGAGCGGCGGGCCACACCGTCATTTCTTGCTCGAGGTTTTAGCCGGGTCGGTCGGCTTGGGGGCGGGGGTGGCGCGTGCTGCGGCTGCTGCTGCTGCAGCGGCCTTGCGTTTGTCGGCGGCGGCTTTGCGGGCTCGCGCATCGGGGCCGGGAGGCTTGTCCGGTGTGACTTTCGCGAAGGCAGCTCCGGCGGCGGCCTTGCTGGCGGCGTGTAGGCTGACTTCCAGCGTGCGGTCGACGAACGCTTGGCGAAGCGCGTCCAATGTGCCGGAGACCGCGGCAGGGCGCGGTCGGCAGAAGCGCTCGTGGGCCAGTTCGGCAAAGACGCGGTCCGCATCTGTGCTCGTTTGTCCGCCCTTGGTGAGGCGGAGGAAGCCCAATCTAGTACGGGCGGCCTCCTCCGTCGCCATGTGGGTGCGATGACCCGCTCGGATGAGGGTAATCGCTGCCGCCTGCTCTGGCGGTAGAGGTGCGCCGTGCGACAGCGTGTCCAGAGCCTCGCCAATTGCCGCGTTGGCGCAACTGTCGAAGAAGGCATAGCACCCGATGTGTAGGTACTCGTCGTAGGCTGCCTGGGTGCGTTTGTCGCTTAGTGAGCGGGCGGTGTCGTCCGTGAGTGTCCACAGACGTGGCTCGTCGACGTCGCGAGGGGGACGTTCGAGGCCGGCCGGGATGACTTCGCCGTAGTAGGTGAAGTCGACGAATTCGGCCGCAGAGGGGTCGGGTTCGTCGTCAAGCAGGTCGATAGGTGGCTCAGGGGCCTCCTTACCACCCTCCGTCGCTGTGGTCGCGTCGGTGGGAATGGACTGCTGTTGATCCGTAGTAGCAGGTGGGGCTGTCGGCTGTCGAAGCTGAGCGAGCAAGGCAGCGTTAGCCGCCAAAAACTGCTCAGTAATGCGTTGTTCCGATGCCAAAACCGCCGTACGAATCTGTTCGGCTGTGCGTTGTTCGAGTGTGGGAGCGTGAGGGTCGGCCGCTGCGGCGGATGTAGACTGCTCAGGCTGCATAGTGGGGAACTGCGTAGCTGAACGAGGGGAAGTGTCGCGTGACGCTCGAGTGCGCATGGGACGAAAAGGTAAAACTGACACCCTGCTCGACTACGAGAGTCGAGACTGCATTCGCGCGAAGCCTAGATTGGCTGAGCGCGAAAGCAGAGAGTGCCTAGGCTCGTGGCTAGCTACGGCTTATAAGGCACGGGCTAGCTAGAGCTGACCGTTGGGGAAGTCGTTGGTCGTTGGCTGCGTCTAACTGTTCGGGCAAGGTGGTTGCCCTGCAGGCGAGACGCGCCGATATTAACGGTAACAGTAACCGCTAGAGTTACTGTCCCGTACACATGATATTGGATATGCAAACCTCTAGATTCAAATCAATCTGACCATAATTTTTTTGAATCTAGAGGTTTGCATATCCAATATCATGTGTACGGGACAGTAACTCTAGCGGTTACTGTTACCGTTAATATCGGCGCGTCTCACCTGCAGGGCAACCACCTTGCCCAAGCAGTTAGACGCAGCCAACGACCAACGACTTCCCCAACGGTCAGCTCTAGCTAGCCCGTGCCTTATAAGCCGTAGCTAGCCACGAGCCTAGGCACTCTCTGCTTTCGCGCTCAGCCAATCTAGGCTTCGCGCGAATGCAGTCTCGACTCTAGTAGTCGAGCAGGGTGTCAGTTTTACTTTTCGTCCCATGCGCACTCGAGCGTCACGCGACACTTCCCCTCGTTCAGCTACGCAGTTCCCCACTATGCAGCCCGAGCAGTCTACATCCGCCGCAGCGGCCGACCCTCACGCTACCACACTCGAACAACGCACAGCCGAACAGATTCGTACGGCGGTTTTGGAATCGGAACAACGCATTACTGAGCAGTTTTTGGCGGCTAACGCTGCCTTACTCGCTCAGCTTCGACAGCCGACAGCCACACCCGCTACTACTGATCAACAGCAGTCCATTCCCACCGACGCGACCACAGCGACGGAGGGTGGCAAGGAGGCCCCTGTGCCACCTATCGACTTGCTTGACGACGAACCCGACCCCTCCGCGGCCGAATTCGTCGACTTCACCTACTACGGCGAAGTCATCCCAGCCGGCCTCGAACGTCCCCCTCGCGACGTCGACGAGCCACGTCTGTGGACACTCACGGACGACACCGCCCGCTCGCTAAGCGACAAACGCACCCAGGCAGCCTACGACGAGTACCTACACATCGGGTGCTATGCCTTCTTCGACAGCTGCGCCAACGCGGCAATCGGCGAGGCTCTGGACACGCTGTCGCACGGCACACCTCTACCGCCAGAGCAGGCGGAAGCGATTACCCTCATCCGAGCGGGTCATCGCACCCACATGGCGACGGAGGAGGCCGCCCGTACTAGATTGGGCTTCCTCCGCCTCACCAAGGGCGGACAAACGAGCACAGATGCGGACCGCGTCTTTGCCGAACTGGCCCACGAGCGCTTCTGCCGACCGCGCCCTGCCGCGGTCTCCGGCACATTGGATGCGCTTCGCCAAGCGTTCGTCGACCGCACGCTGGAAGTCAGCCTACACGCCGCCAGCAAGGCCGCCGCCGGAGCTGCCTTCGCGAAAGTCACACCGGACAAGCCTCCCGGCCCCGATGCGCGAGCCCGCAAAGCCGCCGCCGACAAACGCAAGGCCGCTGCAGCAGCAGCAGCCGCAGCACGCGCCACCCCCGCCCCGAAGCCGACCGACCCGGCTAAAACCTCGAGCAAGAAATGACGGTGTGGCCCGCCGCTCCGATTCCTGCTCCCCGACGTCTTCCTTCATGCGCCACCGCGTGCGTCGAAGATGGCGGGAGTGGGAGCGCATCGGAGCGAGCGGCCAAGTCCTAAACTGGATCCGCCATGGCGTTCGCGTAAAGTTCAAGCAAGGTCTACGCCCCAAGCCCTTCAACCACGGCATCTCTATGCTCGACGCGACGCCGGCCCAACTCGAGTTTCTAAACTCGGAGCTCCCCCGCTTCGAGGCTTGCGGAGCTTGGGAGCGAGCGGACAACCCTCGCTACGTTTCCCGGATGTTTTTAGTTCCAAAACCCGGGTGCAACCAATGGCGTTTGATTATCGACCTTCGAGAACTCAACCGTTATTGCTCGACCTTCACCATGACGTGCGAGACGCTCAAGCACCTACGTCACCTCTCGCGGCCGGGCGACTACTTCGTCTCCCTCGACCTTGCCGACGGGTACTACACCCTTGGCATCCGGGAGGAAGACCGCGACTTCTTCACGGTCAACTACCGCGGCACGCTATGGCGCCTAGCATGCCTCCCCATGGGCTGGTCGGGGTCGGCTTACTACTTTTGCAAGCTAACTCAAGTGTTCACAAACCACCTTCGTCGCCCCCCGCCACCGGTGCCAACGGCCACTTCCCCTCACAGTCGCCGCCCCACCAAGCGCTTCCTCCGAAACACGCGGTGGCGGGGAATTCGACTCCTACCCTACATGGACGACTTCCTTTTCCTCGCCGACTCCTACGAGGACGCCCTCCTACTGCGACAGCGCGTTCAAGCCCTACTCGACAGCCTCGGCCTCGAACGCAACCCCAAGAAGGGCGTTTGGACACCTACCCAAGTGGGCGACCATTTAGGCTTAACGGTGGACCTCCATCACGGCATGTTTCGCGCCCCCCCCGCAAAGCTCCAACAGCTCGCGCAACAAGCCTCATCCCTCCTCGGCCGAGCTGCGTCAAACGCCCGGTGGCTACCTACTCGCCAACTTGCGGCTTTCGCCGGAAAGGCGCAGTTCCTCTACCTCGCCATCGCCCCCGCGCGCTTCTTTTTGCGCGAGCTACACAACGTGTTAGCCACACGGGTTGGGTGGGGCGGACGCGTCCGCCTCACCCACCAACTACGCCGAGACCTCGAGTGGTGGCGCACGGTCCCCACTCAACACAACGGGCGGTCCATCTACAAGCCTATCGAGACCGCCTACCTCCACGCCGACTCGAGCGACTACGGTTGGGGGGCCGTTCTCAACGAGGACTCCAACTATCAAGCCCGGGGCTTTTGGAGCGCTACCGACCGCCAACAACACATTACGTGGAAGGAACTTCGTGCGGTGCGACACGCGGTGGAATCTTTTCTACCCCAACTCCGAGGCCGACAAGTCCTCCTACACGAGGACAACACGGCGGTGGTCGCCGCCCTCACCAAGCTCACCTCGCGCTCGCCCGCCATGATGGCCGAACTCCGTCGCCTATGGTACCTCCTCGACAGCAACGACATCAACATCCGGCCGCGCTACATCCGCTCGGCGGCCAACATATGGGCCGACGCGCTAAGCCGGGAGTTGGACTACGAAGACTGGCAGCTCAACCCTCGTGTTTTCGCCTACCTTCAACGCCGGTGGGGGCCGCACACTATCGACCGTTTCGCCTCGATGCTCAACACGCAGCTACCACGCTTCAATGCCCGCTGGCGCGACCCCCTATGCGAAGACATCGACTGCCTACACCTCCCCGACGCGGCGTGGAAGTGCGAGAACAACTACTGCAACCCCCCTTGGTCTGCCCTACCGGCGCTGGCAGCAAAACTCGAACAAGCTCAAGCAGCGGCAACCGTTGTCGCCCCCTACTGGCGAAACAAAACGTGGTACCACGCGTTCGCACGCTTGGCCACCGAGACCGTGCACTTCCCAGCGTCCCGCGACCTGTTCTTTCCAGGCAGGCTGGGCAAGCACGAAGGGGTCGGGCCACCCGCGTGGAGCATCGTGGCCTTTCGGCTAACACCCCCTCTTGGCTCTACACGCGACGCGGTGCGATTGGCCGAGCGATACGCCCGGACCGATTAAAAACGCCTGTACAGCACGTTCCCCCTCTGCGTACAGGACCGCCGCGCTACGGCTTACGCCGTGAAGCAGCACAGTCGCCCTGGTCCACCGATTTAGCTGAAACTTTCCAAGACCTCCTAGGATCAGACAGACTCGGGGTTACGGCGGTTGCCCTACTCAGCAACTCGCTAGCGCCCTCGACGTACACGAGCTACCAGAGCGCAATCAGACAATTTTTTATTTTTTGTGCAGAAGAAAACATCGCCCCGCTACAGGCCACACCCGCCACAATGGTCCGTTACACGGCCTGGCTGGCCCTACTCGGCACGGTCGCTGCGAGCTCGCTGCAACCCTACTTCTCCGCCATAAACAAGTTCTTCCGTGACCACCGGCGCCAACCTGTCGCCGTGGGCGAACTCTTGGCGGACGCCCGCCGTGGCCTCGAAATGCTACAGCACCGCCTGGTACCTACCACCGCTCGCCTCCCGCTACCCGCACAAGTCGCCCTGGACATCCTGCACTACGCCAACACCCTTCACGATACTTTCGCGTGGACCCCTGCTGCCTTACCCCAGATGCAACGCTTCCGGGCCTGTTTAGCGGTGTGCGTCAATTACACGTTTTTCTGCCGCGCCGAAACCGGCGCCCGCTGCCAGACCGGCGACCTTGTGGTCGACAAGCCTTCGCAGCAAATCTGCCTCTACGTGCGGAAGTCTAAGGGGGACCAGCGCCGCGACGCCAGCGATAAACTCGTCATCGCGGTACCTGTAGCCGCTAACCCCGTCCTGGCGAACCTGATCAACTACTACACGGAACAACGCGCTATATTCTGCACCAAATTCTACAGCAAGCCACCCCCGCTCGCCTTCTGGAGTTTCTCACCTTCAGAGCCCTCCGCCGATTGGGGTGCCGCGTCCACCATCTCCACCTGGCTCTCCCTCGCCCTCCTCACAGTCAACTCGTCAGCGCCCGCCGGCTTTAAATGGACGTCGCACAGCCTACGGAAAGGCGCGGCGTCCGCTGCCAGCTGCATCGGCGCGCCCCTCCCCGTAATCAAATTTATGGGTGGCTGGGCCAAGAACAGCTCTGTGACTGAAGGAAAATATATTGACCCAACCATGACCCCAACACCTGCTGCTTGGCGGTTCTTCGGCTGGCTCACTCCGTCCCCCCCGCAACACTAATTCTGGCTGTGCAAGCCTTTGGCTTTAGGTTACTGGCAAAACGTGCCCTAGGGTAAATGGTCAGATTGATTTGAATCTAGAGGTTTGCATATCCAATATCATGTGTACGGGACAGTAACTCTAGCGGTTACTGTTACCGTTAATATCGGCGCGTCTCACCTGCAGGGCAACCACCTTGCCCAAGCAGTTAGACACCGCCAACGACCAACGACTTCCCCAACGGTCAGCTCTAGCTAGCCCGTGCCTTATAAGCCGTAGCTAGCCACGAGCCTAGGCACTCTCTGCTTTCGCGCTCAGCCAATCTAGGCTTCGCGCGAACCCACCCACCCATCCCTATAATCCTGCGCTAATTGACCCCCAGACCCTGTCTGTGGGTGTCTTTTGGCCAAATTGTAAGCAAGCTGACATCTTTGGCAAAACGTGCCCTAGGGTAAATGTCCAGCATGCTGGTGATGATAAAGCACTACCGCAAGATATTTTCACGGCGGCATATTTTCATTTTACTCAGTGTCGGTTCTGCGTCCGCCCAGCAGCTATAAATAATATATGTAAACGCGCGCAATTGCTGTCTGGGCAGCTGGTCGCTACCATAAGGATTAGCTGCTGGCCGCTACAATTCTGGAACCACGCAGGTAGGGAAGACGTTCGCTAGTTTAGCTGTCATTAATCATGGGAGACGCAATGTGTGTGTTCGCACGGAGTAATCAACCTTCCCGTTCAACCTTGTATCGCCCCCGAAGTGTGGCGGTGGCGGGGCGTCGGCCGCAGTGTGTTTCTCCGGCTCAGCGAATATCTGCCTCGGGCCAAGGGAGTGCTATTCACTGCTGGATTAAGGTGACCACTGCACCGGGATCCGACGGGAAATTCGTTGTCATTCGGAATGTCGTGGAACGTGTTTCGCGATATCTATTGTTTGCAAGAAAACGCCTGGCGATGTTCCACTGCTCACTGCGAAGCCTCGTTTTCCGTATTCGATTGGTTTATTGACTTCCTTTTCACGCAAAAAAAAACACTGACAGGTGCCAGCTGTCAAGGGAGTGCCAGCGGGAAACGTTGACGCCAAAGCCGAGCTAGAGAAATACAGACTGGGCGTTAAGGTATGAATTTCGCTGACAAAGCGTCAACCCGTAACGTTGCTTGACACTGCTGACACTATCGGCACAAGGGTTTGGGCTTCAGCACACACACCCTGTGCTCTACCAGCTGGCGAGAATGCTATCTTATGTTGCATTTTTTTTTGCTTATGTCGTGCCTGAACCACTCGCAGGTGCTTGGGGCAGACATCGAGAGAAGTAGCAAGGCTTCAGCGCGAATGATTTTGCAGTCCCTGAGGGGGCAGACTCCTCAAATGGACGGCGTCCATAAGCAAAGGACTGCACAAACGCAACAAGACTGCATCGCGATGATTGGCTTTCTGTTCTTCGCCATGAACACATTCCCCCTCACGCCCCTTCTGCTACCGACTGCTTTAAAGATTTCGCTGAATACGGTGTACATGATCCCATTGACTGATGGCCCATTGAGCAGTTTGAAACCTTGCGGACGTCAGTTACATGTACCATTCTTTGTATTTTGCACTCTATCTAAATAGTATGATAATTGCGCTCGGTCCCTGACGACTCCACGTGCTCTGTTGTGCAGTATATCCCAGAGCGGTGGCTTGTGCCCTCATCACTGTCAAAGCGGCGTGTCGATGCTATGCGGATTCTTGAACGGCAGCAGAAGGCATTATCGTCACCACCGCGAGATGCTATGCCTCTGCAATGACGTGTTGCATCTTGGAAAGTGGTCAGCACCGCTATATGGAGCACCGCTTCAGATGATGCTGACCTTCTCTTCTCTTCTGCGTACCATTTTCTCTGGGTCTACCACACAAAAGCTCCACTTGAATGGCTGCAGGCCTAAAATGTACCACTATTTGCAGCTCATGTTTAACTTGCGATATCTTGTCGCAAGTCTGTTTCCTGCCAATTGAATTTTTGCAACTAAGCAGAGGCTATAGAATTGATATCCCCGTCAAATACACACACTGTGTGCTAAGTCTTCGGCGGGCTTTGTCAACTAGTAATGGATATTGCGAGGTCGCTTATTTATACTTTGAACAAGAACGAAGGACATTTGCACGACAGAACTGCGTAAGTAATGAGGTTAGCACCCGTGCTACCACCATGTCATGAAGTCGACGCACAATGTGTATTTCGCATATCCAGTTAATGACATCGAAGTAGAGGATATCAATAAACCTCACCCCAAGTATTCGTCTCGTAACAGGGAAATTAACATACATTATGAAAAAAAAGTCATGTCTCGGAGGCAATGCCAATTTCGGGATCGATTGTTCCTGGGATGCTTGCTTGCGGATGAATGACAGTGTCACTCAACGGCTGTCGGTTGGGATGCGCCACATGCTTGCCGCTGCTCTGCTTTTCTATCTGCAGCGTCACAACAAATGTGCCCCCTCAGACGGAGGAGAACACACATACGGCATCCAATTGCACTAATGAAAGGGAAGACAAGCGTGTGGAAACGAGAAGAATAAACGATGGAAGGAAAGGAAGAGGGAAGCTCGCACCATGCCCTTCAAATCATTTCCGTCATTCAATAGCTGAAACACCGGATTCTTTGACGCCTTCTGATCCAGGTGCTGCATGTTCATGACCAGCTTTGCAGCTTTGTGCATCCCGGCCCTGCGCACCGACATTACATGACATGGTGCCAAATAATTTAGATGAGAGCCGTCCACGATACCACTACTAGCCACATCGCACATACACAGCATCTGGCATTTGCGTCACGTACGCAGAGCCTCTCCTCCCGTTATCCTGAAGTCTACTGCCCTCGGCAGCCTTGCCCTTTCGAGAGTCAGATGAAGAGGCCGCCGTGTCATGTGAAGGTTTCCCCACTTCCGAGTCCGGTCGCGCATTTGTAGAGGGGCTAGTGTCGCCATCCCCATCCTTTGGCAAGTGGATCAAAGGAGGACTTGGTGGTCGCTCAGTGTCTGCTGCCTGGCCATCGCTGCTGCCATCCGGGTCACGCTCAGGTCTGGGGGTCTCACAGTCCAGCAACTCCTCAAACTGTCTCACTGCACCCACGCAGGCAATAATCTCAAGAGTCGCTGTAGTTGACAACTCGTTCAGCATAACTTAAGGAATGCCTCGTTAACACATATGTAGCTGTGGATCACTCGACATGGCTGTGCGTATGAATTAATGGTCTTTCCGCGCTATACTACACATCAATGCAACAACAAGTGTGACGACTTGGCAGCCTCACCGACGTCGAGAAATTGTTCATGGAGCTTCGGCCACTGTTGGTAGCACTCCATCAAGTCATCCCGAGTCAGGCTGTACAGCTCGCAAAACTCGAGGGCCACGATCGTAGCCGAGCGTGGCTGGCCCAGTAGGCAGCCGTACTCCCCGAAATGCTGCCCCTGATGCAATGTGCTCACGACCTTGTAGTCATCACCGAGCGCCTTTGCGTTGGGGAAGAATCGCCATTGACTATCGGCAACATAATAGCAACGGTAAGCAGCCTCCCATTAATGCCAATCGACAAGAGTTGCCTCATATATAACAGAGCGTCTTAATGGAGGGAAATCAAGCTTACTCCGCAGTAGCTTCAGGCTCGTCATCCTCGTCGTCCATTGCCTTGATTTCCAGGCCAAACCCAGACTTCATCTTTGTTAACAAATTCTCTCGTTCTTCCCCAGTTGCGCGACCCATTGATTGCTGCTTGATCTTCATCACCCACTCCGACTACAACAAAGCACAGCCAAAAGAAACAACGTTAAAGGCATGCAGAACCCCGCCCAGTTCACATAGGGGGCCGTGTTGGATCGTGGATTAGCACCTTGTGCGCGCTGTACTGCCTTCCTTCCAGCTGTCCTGTGACAACGAAGTACATAGAATTTCCAAAATCGCCCTCCGCCACCACGACGTCCCCCTCTGCGTAGTACTCGAGGCTTAGTTTACCCACCAGCGCAGTGAGGAAGTCGTGCTCTTGTCCCTATGGAAGCACAAAGCCACAGGAAAAGCTGCACTGAGAACTCGCAGCTTCGGCGCGTACGCTCTGCAGGAAGACGAGGATAACGGGAAGCTTGGTTTCTAAAGGTATGTCCACGCAGCATGGAGGCTCCTGACCTGAAAGAAAGGGACCTTTTCCAGTGTGTTCCGGTACAGGAACAGCATGAGCTCCGTCCGCAGTGGTGCAGATAGATGTTTAATGACGTCATCTTCCTGCAAGACCTGGTGCCGGGCCGCCGTTGTGTAAAACCGTTGAATCTTCTCTCTCAGCATAGGCGGGACGCGCCGCACGTTCAGAAACTCCCTCATCTGGACAAATACAACGCGGGGATAGACAGCAGAGATGGGTTAAGCACAATCTCCTCGGAGCGGCACTGCCTATCAAAGCCAGGGTTAGTACCCGCGGAACATGGTATCGGCAGGTGTTGCAGTAAACCGCGGTGTTCCTTAGCTTCAAGTAGGGATTATAGCGGCCAAATAAGAAAAAGACAAGCACGCAAAGGAACCTAAAAGGAAAATGTATGGTTCAGAAGCCGGATGTGCTTACGTGGCCAAGTTTTTGGGCGACAGCTGCCTCGGTCGAGTTGCCCGCTGAGATCAAAGAGGCGGTGCTGCCCATGAAATATGCAAATACGGTCACACCAATGACCATCGCAAACATGGACACAAGGCGCTCGGTGTCGTTCTGAGGCGTGACGTCGCCGTAGCCCACCGTTGTCAACGTGGACATGGCCCAATACAAAGCTGTGATGTACCTACACATCGACTACATTCAGCACGCCGCCCATAAAATCTAAACCTCTGAGGCGCCCGCGCGAAAAGAGCTATCAAAGAAACGTTGGGAGCACCCATACCTGGATGCCGTACTACCGCTTTCCGTTAGCCCTGAATCCCCCACCCATGTCCCCTGCCACGTGTTCTTTTCCAGTTCCTCCTTCTCCTCCGTCGTCCACCCGCCCTCAGAAGGCTCAGCATTCCACTTCTCGTGCTCGTACAGCTCAAACTGGTTGTCTTGCCGCTTGAGGTGGGCCACGTAATAGAAGCCGCATGCGGTGAGGTGCAGCATCAGAATTGCACCACCAACTACAATGATTAGACGCATTATGTTGGTCCCCGAAAAAGAGGGCATCCGCTTCATCAGCTCAGGCAGCTTGAAGACTTTCAACAGTCTGAGAAGCTTCACCACCCGCAACACGCGCAAGATACGTGTGAACTTGGCAAGTCGGAGGCCCTGAGACACGGGAAGGTTGGCCATGTGTGAGAATTTTGCACAACGCACAAGGCAGGATGCTTTGCCAGGATTGAGGAGGTCAGCTTCAAACCTTTGCGAGCTGTACACCTTCCAACTCAGTAACATCGTCTCCAGAGGGTAGGAGGTCAAAGGGGATGACGGCCAGCAAGTCTATGATAAGCCATGTGAGGCAGTACATGCGGGCAATCCGCCAACGACTCGTGACCAGTTTGTCGTCAGCATCTGCAATGCGCCGTCGCCCACATGTGTTAGTTCTCATTCCGCACAAGCACAGCGACTCGGTATTCAACATGCGCGGTTGCAACCTGCCTACTCACCGAAGTAAGACGTGTTGAAATTTAGCAGAATGTCCAGCACAAACATGACCGTCACAAATGTCTCAAAGTACCACAGCTTGTCGCCAGGGCCCAGGGAAATGTCGAAGCAGACGAGCACAGGGGCGGTGATGCACACATAGAGCAGCAGGAGCAGCAGCAAGAGGTCCCAGTTGACGCGGAGTCTACTGTTGGGGTGTATGGGCGTGATGAGTGACGCCTGACATTTCAGGTGTCAAGTGCAGGCAGTAAGTCTCAATCGATTTGAAACCGGCATGCATGAGAGGAGATTAAGGCAGACCGCACCGAAGATAATCACACAGGTACTTACCTTGAGCCACCCAATAGGATAATACCCACGCGTGCTTGACCTGAGTGAAGGTTCCTCCTGCTCGCCAGAATCTTGGACCTTGTGCATCTTGTCTACGCTCCACTGCACTCTCTTCATCTCTGCGCCCAGGTGCAGCGATCGCCATGGGAAGCAGGGGCGGGGGGGGAGGTTACCCACAAGGTTACCAATGCGAAGGAACACCACTACCGCTGACTTTCTTCCGTCATGCACCAACCACCCCCGTCTCTCTCTACATTCCTCCCACCGACCACACAGAGCATGCCTAAAATCCGCCGCACCTCTGGCAATCGACTTTTCACGCATTAGCAAACGCTTTGAGGTGATTTCCTCTGTGTCATCCTCCGAGTCCTGAAATGTCACCCCCTCTCCTACAGGCCCTGTAGTGCGTGACCAACGTTTACTCAAAATCGATAGAAAATACACACACACACACACACACACACACACACACACACACACACACACACACACACACACACACACACACACACACAAACACACACACACACACACACACACACACACACACACACACACACACACAGTTCGGACCGGCGTCGCCTGCAATAGGTCCTCGGTACAGCAGCGGCTTCGTGTGAGTCTACCTGCTGAGCAGGCTCGAGAAGAAACAGTTCTCCGGCTGTAACCGGTCCAAGCACTCGGCCGACAGCTTGGTATCAAGGCAGATTCCCAGGGGTTCGGGATATGCGGGGTCTGCCTCTTGCTCTGCCCTGCCATTCCCAGCCGCAGCCGCCGCACCTCCTCCGACAACTCCGCATGTGACCGCTCGAGATTGAGCAAATGACTCTCTTGCCTGGAGGACGACAACCGAGGCACACTTACGCGCACGGGGCGGGAACCCACAGGAATTTTGAAATTAAAATAGAGCTTCTCGTCCTGCCTATGGTCGGACCACAGCCCTTACCGTTCGAGACCAAGAGCGAGGCCCTTCCTAAGCTGTGCCGCCTCATCCCGGATTATTGCTTCCAGTTCCGCGGCTAACCCCCGCTGCGGGCTGTCCGCCATCGCTTCTCCCCTTCCCGTCAAACCGACAGCAAATTCGCCAGCCCACCCCCTGTCAGCCCCTTGTAATCAGCCTTTTCCAGATAACTGCTCCAGCCAAAAACACACTTGTTGATGCATTCCCGCGGAACTGATTGGTCGAAGGTTGGTTGTGCAGGGATGGATGTCGCATGCGCCAAGTCTTTGGTACGCATCGATACAACCAGTACTTGTAATTATAAAAATTTCTTACAAGAAAAAGCAGTGGAGGCCACCAAGCAAAAAAAAAAAAAAAAGGAGGAAAAAAAAGAAAATACTGGTACAACAGTACTGGTACAACCAAGCAGAAGACGATCGGGCCTGCATAATAATACATCATCATCCGCTGGGTGTATTTTAGTACTTAATGGACTTGTATTCCCGCGCCGAGCGCTGTTGCTGCTCCGGATATTAGTACGGATACATGTACAAACACGCACACGCACAATTGAAGCAGTCAAATTATGCCAAAGATTATTGCCTGCTTCTAAGCCGCGCGGCGCGCGACATCGTTGACCAGCCCTCGCGACTGAAAGTAGCGGGTGTCCAAAACTACGTAAATGTTCTATATGGTACGTTTGATCTTTTCCATTTTTAACGTACAACAAAACCTTCTCTCCTTCCGCCTACGAGGCTAGATACGATGTACTACAAATAGAAACCTCGGAGAATATGTGAGATTATGTGGCTTCTTGTTCACTACCATCTGTACCGACCGCTCACCGGCTCACGACCGACCGTACCGACCGCTCACACCAATCAACCTTCGCATGACCGAGCAGACGCCACTAATCTTTTGCTGTCATGACGGAATCGCTCGCTCCACCCCAATGGGTAGCTTTGCTTGGGAAAATGTGGAAAACAATTGCAAAAGTTGTGCCCCTTTCTCGAGATGTTGTAACTATCGAGCGGCCGAGCGATGAGTTGGCGGAGGAATTAGTATGGTGCGTGGACGGGCTCACAACGAGGATCCGGACCTAGTAGCGTCGTTTTTAGAATGGAACATGTCATACGGCTCGAGCGAGTGGAAAAAAAGCAAACTACCAAATTTTTGGGGATGTCACGACTAGAGTGAGGAGTTGGCACTTGGCAATTCATGTTGATAAGGTATGTTTGCTACGCTGACGACATGGCTTTACTAGATCTATTTACCTACGCATGCTCTCGCGCTTACATTCCCCTCGTGCTCAAGCGACTGCTCGTGGCAGTTAGGCACGTTTCGTTTGTTGACGTCCTTCGACGCATCTAGTATGTTCTATTTTATTTTCGGGAAGTTGGAAGACTCGCTAGCTTCCAAAACGTTTCGCACGGGAAGAATCTAGGACTAATTAATATCGTGTAAGTTTCCCGCTTCGCTGGTTGTCATTATCCAACATGATCTCATTTCATATTAGATTGCCGCGATATGTTTTACGTCTTTCTTACTCACCCGCGTTGCCTCCCATGTTAGCTATCTGCCTTTCCTTGAAAAGTCCCTGTCGAAGGGTTACACGGAAGTGCCATCACCGGGAATCGAACCTGGCATCTCCGTGTCCGGAGGCGTACGTCGTAACCAAGTACCGCGCCAAAAAGTAGGTACCCGACGGGGACATATAATATATATATAACCTTGCACTGCCCGAGCAACGGGCTCCCGTAGTACATCCACTACTGGCCAGGTAGTAGGGCCAACACTCCCCCGGGGTACAACGTACGGATGTCTCTATTATCATGCCCACCACGGGGATCTCACAACACTCCCCCTAATGGACACCATCCTATCAACTCCGGTCAAACCCTACAAACCCGCGTCACACGAGGATGGCCTTACGGGGCCGGCTTGTCTATCCCGTGTAACTATCTAGCTTCCTCCTCTCGAACCATGCACCGTGTTCAATAGGTTATGGACTCCTCTACATACGAGTAGACAGTTACCCGGGAAAAAAAAATATCGGGGAAAAGTCGGTATCTTCTCGGCACACCGGCACCCTCTTCCGCCGTACATGGCGACGACTTCACACGCTCGGTATCTTCTCGGCACACCGGCACCCCCTTCCGCCCTACATGGCGACGACTTCACCTATCGAAGGATTACACGGAAGTGCCACCACCGGGAATCGAACTTGGCATTTCCGTGTCCGGAGCCGTACGCCGTAACCAAGTACCGCGCCGAAAATTCGGTACCGGGTGGGGACATATATATGATATATACCCCCGTAATGTCCGAGCAATGGACTCCCACAGTACATCCACTACTGGCTAGGTAATAGGGCCAAGACTCCCCCGGGGTACAATGTACGGACGTGTCCATTATCATGCCCACCACGGGGATCTCACAATAGTGCCCGCCGGAGCGTAAGGGCGGGATAGCGTTGATGCTTCCTCCAACGACCGTGGAGCTACACGCGACGACGTTCAAGGTGTATGGCTCGACATCGTATTATACTTTGTCGGTGAGTCTTTCGACCGCGGCGGTAATGGCGGTCAAGGGGGCTCGCCTTTTCTACGCGGCGAACAACTAGCCGCTACCATGAGAGGATGATTGGTTTTACGGCGGGCCCTAGGCACTGCTGCCACCATACTTAGACTAGGAGGTAACCCCCCCTTTCGAGCGTGCCATCCTTGTATTCCAAAATCCACCGACCCCGCGAAATATGACGTCTCCTTGTCCTTAATACTCTTGTATATTTTTACATCGAACTAGTTATGCCATTATGTGCCATTCGGATATACGTGAAACCGACTTCGAAGACCCTTGTGCTATACCCGGACTTAATGAAATTGTTGCGGAAGGCCATACGGGAGGTTTTTGCGGCTTGGGTCATCCCCGAGGTGTAATTTCTGCTAGAGCGCGCCGGATACAAGCGGGGGCACCTCAAGCTAGCTTACATCAAAACAGGTAGGTAAGTACATATCATTTGACATCGACTACCGCTTTTCAGTTTTGTGTCCTAGGAGGTTAACCGTGCAGAGTTGTTTCCGGTTTATTTTATTCAATTTTCTATCACTTGCGATGAATGGACATAATTTGTTTTTGATGATCCCTTTATATGTTATCGGCATTCATGGTGCGCGGGAGGCCGTTGCTCGCGAGGAACGTGCCCTTGCCGTAGGCAAGCCACTATTGAGCGCAAACATTCTGCTGATCGAGCCTCCCTCGAGGCGCATCGCTTGGGATGTGGGCATGTTGAGGCTGGAGTGACGGAGGGATGATGGGGGTGGGAGGGCTCAACGGAGCGAGATGAGGTAGTGCTCTCCTACGTTCTCAAGTGAAATGGTAAAAAAGGGAGGGACAACGGTGGTGTCTTCGGGGGAAGCATCCGTGGGAGAGGCAGTAGTAGGCAACGAGGAGAAAGAACCGGTGGGGACAGTAAATGAAAGGCTATCCAGTTTTATAGGGGCAAAACCCATCGAGGTTGTTGTGGCAGTTTGCCTTTAGAAAGCTAGGCGCCCGCCGGCGGCGCAGCGGCGGCGGCCCCGGAGGGGGGTGCGCTCGCAGGCCCGTCGGCATCCCCTCACCTCCCCGTGGTGGGCGCTGGAAACCCCGTAGCCGTGCCAGGCCTGGCACGGTAGGGGGCTAAGAGGGCCGACAGCTCGATCCGTGGTATCAACAGCTGTCGGGAAAGCCCTGTACATAGGGCTTTTGAAAAAATAATTTCTGTGCAATACCGGCGCCAAGATCTCCCGCTCGGCCCGTCCGATATGTTTTTTCGCGTACATATACTCCTAGATACAGCCTTACTTTGAGGGGTGGGGCCTATATTACGGCAGCGTTTTATGGCGAGGAAGGTACTGCCGGATCAGCGGTGGGAGGCGGGTGTTGGAGCAGGTGGTGGCCAGCCGGGAAGCAGCGCCAGGAAAGGGCGCTCGCTAGCCGTCGACCAGCCATGTGCCGGTCGAACCTTGCCGAGGGATGAGGCATGACATGGTACAGGCCGGTGGCTAGTCGCAAACGGAGGAGCGGCTACAGGAGGCGGCGGCGATCCTTAGGATCAGCCGCCGCCGGAAAGCCATGTACGGAGGGCTTTTTTCGGATACTAAAAACAATGTCCGTACCCGGCGTCGAGCTACTTGGGGAGCACCACCAGGGTAGGGCGCTCACTAGCGCGCCGCTACGTCGTCCAGCGTCATCTCCCGGGGGGAGGAGTTAGCTGGGACGGCAAGGAGGACGGTCGCGACGGGAGGAGCGACACGATCTGGCGGCGACGACCCTTTGGGTCGGCGCCGCCGGAAAACCCGGCACGGAGGGTTTTGTTTAATTCCAGGCGCCCGCAGCCCGCCGGATCCGGCTACAGTGACCTCCCCCCCCCCCCCCTCTTCGACACCCACTACCCCGACAGACCTTCATACTCCTAGGATTCCTTGAGCGTGGGCCCGGGTGAGCGCGGAGGCCCCCGCTCAAGAAAAGACTGTTCGGTGGACGCGCGATGAGAGGGGGGAGGGTAGGGCCACAAGCCGGAAAACCTACAGGTACCCGGGTACTAGACAGAGAAAAAACCGAGGAAATGAGCTGGGAAAATTTAGGCGCGGAGGCAGGAGCGCTAGTTTTTTCTATGTCTGTGTGTCTCGGTCCCACCCACCTGTCCTCGAGGTGATGGGGGACCTCGACAAGGAGGACCGCCGCGTCGGTGGACGCGGCAAGAGCTTGGGGCGGGGTTTACGGGATGGAGCGGCGGGATCGACGAGCGACCGCGCGAGGAGGGGTTTTTTGCCAGCCTTTCCCCTCCTATCTTCGGCAAGACCGAAGTCACGCGGGAGCTAGATTAGGCTGGCCCGTCGTCCCTCCCTAACGCCGACCGGCCTAGGCCGGTCGACACCCCGGTTCGGCGGGAGCGGGCCGTGCATCGTGAAGGTCGAGCAGCAGTTTAGTTTTGAATTTCTAGACAAGTGGATTTATTTTTAGATCTGTTTTTTCTTGATTACAAAATTATTACGCTGTTATTGCTTAGGTGGGGGGACTGTGGCAATTACTGCGGTTGCTTACAGTTATATATCTCCCGAGGAACGTCGGCACACATTGCAGATAGGTGTGTCGATAAGAAATGTACCTGGTCGGAGAGACCCGGGCCCAATTTGCTAATAAGACATGTATGGCGAAGTAGAGTGGCCCGTGAGACAGCAGCCGGTCCACTTTGCCGGGACATGTTGTAAACAATTTCAATTTCAATTTCAATTTCAATAGAAAGCTATCTGCAAACATACATTTGTTCTCTTCTGTTCTATCGTTGTTGTGTCTTTAGATGGAAGTGTAGATTAGAGAGAATTGAGAAGATTTCTCACTATTAGTATTCAACATTAGATTGTATTTGAATAAAGGGAAATGTTAAAAGGTTTTGTCACCTCCCTCAACTGCACTAGGCTTAAATAGTCTTCGCCTAGCTAGTTTGCACTTGCCATCGGTTGGTCCTTGTGTTAGGTACCACGGCTTTCCAACCGCCATCAACTAACGACGCGGCTCGTCTAGTTTGGGAATCGCATTTTGCATTGGAAACCTCGCTAAATTGCAGTGGCGACATACCCACGTTGTACGTCCTTCCGATGGAAAAACACTAATTGGAATTAGTTACGAGTACCTATGCAATGTATTGTTATTGCAGGATTGTACTCGTCACATTGTTGGCATCGCGGACAATGGTGCCGCATCGGTGGACACAATAAGACATGTGAAGTAAGCATAGCCGGCACAAGAAGCAACGAATGCTCGCATAGAGGCGCGGATGATGGTTAACAAGGCGCGGTGGGAGCAGCAATAGAGGCGCATGCTGCCGGTAGCTTCCGCAAGAACACGGCAGCTGCATACTCTTGGTCGGGGCGCGGAGGTAGAGGCATTCAAAGCAACAATCAGACATCATAGACAACACACTGACCGTGATGCGCCCATCAAGAGCACGCGACTAGAAGACTTGTCCAGCTCCGGAGCTAGAATGTTAAAAATAGCTTTAGAGCAACGGTCTGAACATTCGTGAAAAAGAAAATACTATTGAAATCATCATCCGAGTAATTCGACTTCGTTTTGTATGCTCAGATTTTTGTGCACTCACCTTTACATGTTTTGTGCATGCACCTTAGCATGTTTAATTTGAGCAATCACCTTACCATGTTTTTGTGCATTTAGCTTAGCAAGTTTCCGTGCATTCACCTTAGCCGGTTTCTTTGTGTATTGAATACCTTAGTATCATGTTTTTGAGTATTCAACTTGGCAGAATTTCGAGCATTCATCTGCTTAGCAACATGTTTTATTTTAGCATTTACCTTGGCAGCTTATTAAGCATTCACATTACCAGGTTTTTGTGCATTCACCTTGGCGGCTTTTTGAGCATTCATGTGGCAGTTTGCCTTATGAGAGCTAAGTGTAGACACAAATGTGTTATGTTATGCTTGCTATTGTTGTCATTTACCTTAGCATTTTATTGAGCATTCACATTACCATATTTTTGTGCATTCACCTTAGCAATTTTTTAGCATTCATGTGACAATTTGCCTTATGAGACTTAACTGCCAACACTAATATGTTTTGCCATGCTTGCTTAATGTTGTTGTCACTGCAAATGGAAGTGCACATGAAGGGAGAGACGAGAAGATGTTAAATTGTTTAGTGTTTAAACAATATGTTGTAATCGAACAAAGAAATTGTTAAAAGGTGTCACCTCCCTCTTCCGCACTGGGCTTAAATAGCTTTCGCCTAGCTAGCTTGCACGTGCTCTCGCTTGGTCCTCGTGCAAAGTGCTAGGGCTCTCTAACGGTTGCAAATAGACCAGCGACGCGCAAACTCTGCGTTGGGAATCTCGTCTAGTGCGTCGTCTAGATAGTTAGATTAAATGTGCGTACATGTACGTACCGGGAAGTGCTACCAGTACAATGCGCATAAATGCCCTCGCTAATTTGAAGCAGCGACGTACGCACGATGTATGTGCTTCCGGTGGAAAAGCACGAATTGGAAAATAGCGAGTACCTATACAATGTCATGTAATATACTATTGCAATATTGTACTCGTCACGTTTGTACCCTTCCCCTCTTGACAGATCTTGAGGTCAGCCGTGACGCTAGCCTCCGTGGTCTAGGTTCCTTTACTAAAGCAGTTACTAGGACTCCAAAATGTGCGCTTGGTGAGCGTGCATTGAGTCGATGTACACCTGAGTTTTGGCAAACGCGTGCCACTAAGGTATCTCCAAGAAATCATGTAACGCCGTTGTACGATGTACTTCCTACATACGGTGCCAGACATGTGGAATGTTGTCATCACTGAAATGCTTCATGAAGAGCAAATATTTGCCTTGTCGTCCATGTAATAACGACTTGATGCACACAACAGAGATGTGAGAGACGTCAAATTCCTCGTCGTCTCCTTCTGGAAGCGTCACTAGGACAACAAGTCGCAGCGGGTCTTAAGTTATTGACGTGAAACACCGGGTGTAAGCTTATAGTTACCGGTAGTTTTAAGCTGCATTTGTGTTTCCCAAGCTGCTCCTCGACTGTAAGAAGTCCAAGCTGTCGCTCACGCAACTTCATATTAGGTTGTCCACGTAGGAAAAGTTCATTTGTAATGATTGTCACCTTGCCTCCTCGAACGAAGTGCGGGGCTGTCGACGGTTCCGAACGAACTTGCATCTCATCCTTGTCTAGCTTTAACATTGAACGTGCCATAGCGTGTACTTTATGAAACAATCTTAACCGCTCAAACACGTCTCGAGAAACCGGAATCGAAGATCGCATGCTAAACAATTGGTCGAGGTCCTCCTCAACAGAGAACCCAAAATTGGTCTCGAAGGGGGTGCGCTCAATTCCAAGCGCACGAGTGGCGTTGTAAGCGAATTCCACTTGAGGCAACATGCATGTCCAAGTTATTCCGTCGTAGCAACAAAGAAAACGTGGAAGGTGTTGAAACGTGTTGTTGACGCGCTCTGTTAGTCCATCTGGATGTCGATTGAAAGACATGTTGAACCGCGTTTCATAGCGTCTCCACAGTGCATGCCATAAGCCATTGACAAATTTTGGGTCGCGATCACTGATCATCACTCGAGGCAGTCCATGTAATCGGTACACTCCTCCAGAAACAAATTAGCAGTTTCCTCGGCGGTTACGCTCTTTGTACATGGCAGAAAATGGACAATTCGATTCAGATGATCGATCACAATAAGTACGCTATCATCAAGGCCATTGCTCACAAATAAGCGTGTTAAGTACTCTAGACCAACCCTGTGCCACGGTCTAGGTGGAACATGTAATGGGTAAAGAATCGTACCCATCTCGGGTTGAGTCTTTGCTCTTCGACACACGACGCAGCGCTCACAAAAAATTAACATCTTGGAGAATTCTTTACCACCAGAGTTTGTCGAGCGCTTTAGCAAGAGTGCTAGCAACTCCTATGTGACAAATTGGCGAACTGTCATACAACTCGATGATCAATCTCTGTCGAGAGCCCAGATTAGGTGGGTAGACGGGCGGTGGAGGGTCGGGACAGGGTCGATGTGAAGGAGGTGATGACGCATGAAAAGTGGGGGCGGTTGGAGCAATGTGTCGCGTTAGAGAGCTAAGCGGTGGCGCAGGGGGCGCGGGGGGGGGGGGGGGGGGGGGGGGGCGAGCGCGAAGAGGAGGGATAGTTTGCCGAAACGGAGGGAGGCGCCGCGGAAAGCGTAGTGCCATAGTAGGGTGTGGAGAGTGTAGACGGCGGATCGCGGGTCAAACAACGGAGGTGTATAACTAAGGATTAAAGTCTTATGGCTAGTCAAATAGCTTGGTGCAATAAGAATGAAGGAGGGGAGGGGCGCCCGCCGGCGGTGCATTGGTGGCGGCCCCGGAGGGGATTCGGTCGCAAGTCCGTCGGTACTCACTCCCAGCTCCTCGTGGTGGGCGATGGTAACTACGTAGCCGTGCTATGCTTGGCACGGTAGGGGACTAGGAGGAGTGAGTCAACAGCTGCGATCCACGGGATCAGCAGATGTCCGGAAAGCAAGCCATGTACGGAGAGATTATCAAAACGATATATGTACGCGTTGACGCTAAAATCTCCCGCTCGGGCCGTTGGATTTTTTGTTTTGCTGCCCAATACCTTGATTTGCTTCCCCTAGTGGGTCTGTATCTCGGGGGAATGCAGCGGCGAGGAGAGTACGGGCGGATCTATGATAGGGAGGGGCGTTGGAAATGGCGGCGGACTGTTGAGAAGCAGCGTCAAGTCATGGTGCTCACAACCCGCCCCCATAGCTGTCGAAGACACGCCTACCAAGGAGAGTGTAGCACGCAAACGCAGCTTGGAGGAGAGTTATAGCCGGAGGAGCGGCACGGTCTAGCGGAGTCGATTCTAGGGATCCGCCGCCGCCAAAGACCCACGTACGGAGGGTTCCGACAAATGTCCGTACCCAGCCTCCCAAGATGGATTTGGCCAAGGTAAACTTGCCCAATTCCCTGCCGACTCCCACCTTCGAATGACGGACCTACCCCATTTCATGCATAGAGAGGGCGCGTGCCTGGGAAAGCACGGAGGCACGTACACCGAAAAAGGCCGCACCCTTGACATGTGCAGCGGGGGGGGGGGGGGGGGGACCCGGCTACGGTCTCTAATTGACCCGGGTAGCTTACATAGCGGGTCGGGAGACATGAGGGGGGAACACTACGGCGCGGAGACAAGAGCGCTAGCCTGTCTTTGTGTGTCTTGCCCCCCCTCAACGCACCGGCCCTCAAGGTGACATGAGACCTCTACACGTCAAGGATCGTTATGCCGGGAAGGGTGGCGACGGCCTTGGACGAGGTGCTCGAGACAGCGGCATGATCGACGACCGACTGCATGAGGAGTCGCTTTCTGTCAGCGTACTCCCTCTCTTGTCCGCCGCGACCGGAGTCACGCGGAAGAAATATCATGATGGCCTACCCGTGAATCGGCTTTTGGCTGGCTTCGGCTAGCCAACGCCTCGTCTCGGCGAGCGCATGCTGAGAACGTGAGAGTCAAGCGACAGATCAATTTTGCATATTATACAAATGTGTCTATAATTGCGAATCTATTTTTCGAGATCTAGAATGTTGTTACTCGTAGGCGAGGGGGTCTCAATTATTGAATATTTATACTGGCTATTTACCCCCTGAGGAACATCGGGACGTATTGCGGTTGTGCGTGGCGCCATATGTACATGGTTGAAGAGTACCCGGTTCACCCTTAAGCAAAAATAATATTTCAGAGGGTGTGAACATGGGGGGCGAGAGACAACAACCAATCCCGTTTGTTGGTATTGTCGTAGTTTGTTTTTTCAAATTTCAATTTTAGGTATGGAGGAGGACGCGTGTACAACACGACCACAAATGTGTGAAGTCGTTTTGACGGGGAGGGCGGAGGTGAGTCCGGATGGGTGGGAGGACTAGGGGTTATGGAATTGAATTTGAAATTGTTTGCAACAATACCGTGTCATCGGATGCTATCTCTCGGCGGTCCCTTAATCAGCGTAGAATGGACTGTAAGGATTAGGGCTTACGCCGTGAGCCACGCGATCCAACCTCTTTTAATGTACTGAGTCCTATTTGGCAGTACAACACCGTAAAATTCATACAATTCACAGGCTTTGTTTTTTGCGTGTGTTTCTGTGTGCGTGTTAATATGGAAAATGTGTGTCGCTATTCCTCCACGATGCGCGGCATGCTTTAGTCAATGCGAGAGCGCTAATAAGCCAAGCTGGCCAATCAGTGTTCGTTGGGACGGGCCTACTTTACCGACGTTCATATGCGACTTGGGCCGTGCAAGAGCTTGGGGGGAAGGCATGCGAAAACCCCCCTCGCTTTAGTCGTCGACGGTTCCGTCTCGATCCACGCACACCCCCGTCCGAGATAGACGTTGCTCCTCCCGTCGCAGCTCGCCTCTTAAATTAGACTTCCCTTACCCTCCGGGAATTGGGAAGGAAAGGAAGTCCGCAGCTTCAAACGGTGTCTAGCTGGTGCTTATTCACACGCGCCAGATTTTGTCATGTCCCATGTCCGTCTCCGTCTGTTTTCCAGCACATGCATGATCGCGCGAAGTCCGCCCGTACCCTCCCCCGATGTTTTACGCTCTTCGGGGGCCTTTTCTATGAGTAGTGTGCCTTCGCGATAACCCTAAGCACACTGCCCGAGGCAGCTTGTCGATAGTTGAGTACCGACTAGGGGAGAGGTTGTTCGAACACGCGGATTGAGTTGCCGCTCGTCAAAAGATGTCGAGTACGGAAGTTCTTATTGGAAATTCCTCCAAACCGGATTTTTTCGGCGACGGTCGATCCTAAGGACCTCCGCCACCATACCGTGTCGCTCCTCCGGCTGCGACTCTCCTCCGGCATCCGTAGCGTCTCGTCTTGCCCCTAGGGAAGAGTCGAGTCTCACATGGCTAGTCGGATGCTAACGAACGCCTTGCCCAAGCGATTCTTCATCCGGGGTGTTCGCCGCCAGCTGCACAGCCCGCCGCCAACTCAAAATCACCCGTTCCCTCCTCGCCGACAAAAACTAGTGAGGTATGTAGATCCCGCCCGTATACGGGAGAGTATGCGAGCAGTTTCCAGCCTTAAAAGTAATGTCAGATTACCCGAGCGGGAGATCTTGGCGGTGGTGTGCAAATAATATCTTTAAAAGCCCTTTGTACTCGGGCATTCTGACATCTCCTTGTCACGGGGATTGCAGTTGCCGGAGTCACACTGCCTAGCCCCGAACTGTGCTAGGCCTAGCACGGCTATATGGTTATTACCGCCCACGAGGAGGAGGTGGGAATGAGTGTCGACGGGCTGGTTGTTGCACCTTCCTCCGAGGCCGCCACCGCTGCGACGCCAACGGGCGCCGACTAGGGGTTTTGAAATTTGAAATTGTTTACAACAATACCAGTAAGAACCGGCTGTCGTCTCTGGGCCCCCCCTTTTGCTAAGCCATACAGGACTTAGAAGCGTGAGGTAGACCGTTAACCACTAATCCCAACCTCTCCAATGGCAGTAACAGCTAATAATTTTGTAAACAAGAAAAACAGATCTAAAAATAAATCCACTTGTCGAGAAATGCAAAACTAAACTGCTGCTCGACCTTCACGATGCACGGCCCGCTCCCGCCGAACCGGGGTGTCGACCGGCCTAGGCCGGTCGGCGTTCGGGAGGGACGACGGGCCAGCCTAATCTAGCTCCCGCGTGACTTCGGTCTTGCCGAAGGTAGGAGGGGAAAGGCTGACAAAAAACCCCTCCTCGCGCGGTCGCTCGTCGATCCCGCCGCTCCATCCCGTAAACCCCGCCC
>JAPMLY010002447.1:0-50583 GCA_026401115.1 Tetraselmis chui
CTGGGGACGTGGTTGTCCGTGAGGTGGCGGGACCATTGGAGAAGGAGGGCGGGGGGGTTGCGTTGGAGGGTGTTTCTTTTTGTGATTGTGAGGGGAGGCGAAGAGGGGGTGGTGGTGAGGATAGGGTCCGTGAGACGGGCCTTACCAAAGGTGGAGTAGTGGTGGGGGGTGATGTTGAGGGTGCAAGTGGATTGAATGCGTGCGCCTCTGTGGGTGTATGTGTGGGTGAGGGGAATGGTGACGGTGCCGTTAGTGGAGATGAGGATGCAACACATTTCGGTGCTGAGGGAGATTTGTATGCTGGTGGTGATGGTGGGGGAGGTGGAGGGGTGTGAGCGAAAGTATGAGCCATCGGGGAACTTTTTCAGGGTTGTGTAGTGATAGAGGCTGAGGGGGTGTCGGGAGGGGGGGGGTGGATGTGGGGGTGTGTTGTGTGAGATATTCTGTGGCTGTTTGAGATACGAGAGTGTATAACCAGTGTGTAGGGGGAATGGTGCCGTGTGAGTTGATGCAGGGAAGGGAGAGTGAGTGGCGGGATTGGATGAGGACCGTGGTGAGGCAGGTGTCAGCCCAGGACGAGCCTGGAACATGGCATGTGACGGGGGGGGTGTGATGGTAATGGTGTGAAGGTGATGGTCAGGGGGTACGGTTTCATAGGGTGAATATGCAAATATGTGAAGGGATACATGGCCGGATTGTGAATGAATGGGGTTATTGGGCAGGTGGAGATATTTACCCAGATGGAGGATGGGTCGGACTCGATCGGGATGGGAGTGTCCAGCGGTTGGAGGGCGTCCGCGAATTGGAGGGTGAACTGAGCCTGCTCGGATAGGTCTTCGAGTCTGCACTGGGGGTGGGTCGAGGGGGCTGATCCGACCGAGGTGAGAGTTGTTGCGAGGTCGGAGGTGAGGAGGTCCTGCAGGAGAGCGACTGCCTCTTGGCCGGTGATACCGGAGAACATGGGGGAGCGGATTTTCACCCTTCGCCCTGAAACTTCTGGAGCTGAGGCATCACGTAGAAAGCGAACTTTCTGCTGACTTAGTTTATTCAGGAGCGAAGGGGAGGAGGTCGCAGAGGGGGGCACTGGACCGGCCGAACTCAATTCACGCTGGCGTGAAGCCAGTTGGTACATGAGGCCTACCGCTATACAGGAGGTGGGAATAGCCAGGCGAATTTCTTGAAAGCCCGTACGGAGCTCGACTGGTAGGGGTGTGGTATCGTCGCATTTCGGGGCGATGGGGTGGTGTGTGCGAGACTTGTTCGCGGACCATCGCGTGTGGTGGGCGAGTTCCCGTCCGATTATATTTTTAATGCGGCTGGGGAGATCAGTGAGGTCGTTGAGGCATTCGAGGAGCCAACGACGGGCCACCGAGCATGCCGACGTGATCGGGTCGGGGTGGGTCGGATCCGGCAAGAAGACGCCGTGGATCCTGAATCGAGCAAGGTGGGAGGGGGTGGTGGAGTACATGCCTGTAAGGAGGAGCGAGTCGACCATTCGGGTGGAGAAGTCGTCGGCATGTCCGAGGGCCACTGTTGACCGTGGGGGAGACAAGACCATGGGGGTCTGGAGTCCACGACGGAGAGGGAGGGGGTCCAGAGCTGTGCCCAAGATCTGTTGGGGGTGGATGAGTTAAGGGGCAGTGAGAAACGGGGTCAGCGGGTGTCCCGCGAGTTTGTTCCTGGGGTGGTAGAGGTCCGTGAAGCGGCCATGCGGCGGGGGATCCCTCAGAAGCGCCTGCCTATAGGTGGGGGGGGGTAGGGGTCGAAGACATGGCGGTCGAGCAGGATTCCGAGTGGTGGAGATGAGTAGAGGAGGTGAGTTTGGCTTTTCGAGTTGGTGTTTGAGAGTAGTGCGCGTGTTGGCTGCACGCGACCAGGCCCGATGGGACATGGGTTTGATGGATGTTGGCGGCGGAAAGGGACGTCCGGACGCTCGGAGGGGTGCGATGTGGCGCGCCGCCTACCGGGGAGGAGGCTTTTTGTAAGCGATGTGTTTCTTTGGTGTGTCGCAGTACTTTGACGGGTACATGTGTGGTATTTGAAGTGGATGGCGCGATAGCTGTCGGGGGGATGAAATTCAAATCCCTTGAAGCTGCGCCTTTGAGTGTGTACCGTCTGGTGTCGCTACGGATCCACTGACCAATTTGAGCTAGGCTCGGGTGGGGTGAGGTGAATGGTACACGCTGTTCAGCGGCCCTGTCCACCAAACTTGCGCTCGATGGGAGGCCAGGCCCAGAGCGAAGACGATCGGCGTTGCTCATTCGAGCTACCGACCCATCCCCGTTATGTGGTTCAGTAGTACTTTAGTAGTACTTTGGATCTTTTTACTGTCTTTAGTGACGGTAGGATACGTTTTTTGAGGGAATATGAGAAGTTAATGGGAGCACGCACGCTGCCGCCTATATGAATATATCTAGTGCGCACATCAATATGTAGGAATACGTGTACGGGCACTGATATCCTATAATACAAGGCGTCACGGATATAGGAATTCAACGTGCCATGAAGAATCACAGAAAGTCGCTTCATTAACTCGGGACGCACGTCCCCAAGAACTCGACGGAAGGAAATAGATGTAGACCGCCGTAGAAACTCCTTCATGTGAGCATAGCTTCCAAACCTCAAAGACCGACAGTAGGCCGCACCCGTACTTGGGAAAGGTCGAACAGCCACCAAAATGGCTAAGCGGTCAACAAGCTCAACCGCCATAGGAGCAAGCCGGCCCCATCCACAAGAGCAAAGGAGTAATAGACAAAAGCGGAGTTGATAGAAGGCATGCCAAGGCAAGACGAAATGCGGAGGTCAGCATCAAGCTTGGCTTGTTGAGCCCCCATCGCCAGACGGCCAAGGAGCGGAAGCGAAGCCCCCACAGTCGGAGCGTTGGGTTTCGTGCGCGCACTAGTAACCGTAACATCCACAACCAAGTGCTAATGCGGAGCCGCAAAAGCACACGACATCCCCATGGCGATCTCGGGAAGCCACAAACCTTACTCCGCGAACCTCCAAACGCAAGTTCCTCCCCTCAATTGCCCCCGCCTCACCAGTTAACTCCTCCAAAACATGAACAATGCGATCATGGAGCCGAGTAACATATTGTGATAAAAACAATGGTAGATATGGTACACAAGCATGGCGATCGGCGTCCGCTCCCATGACATGGAAGATGACGATATTGTGGAGAAGGAGCCAAAGCCACGGAGAGCACCCGGGGACTCATTGCATAACGGAAACTTCCGGACATGGGAAGCGTGGCCCGGTGTGAGACCGAGCACATGGTGTGCTGCCATCATGTAACAATCAGAGGAGACGCGGAAGCTAAACTCATGCAAAGTGGAAAACATGGCCAAAGTCCGGCAGCCGGTTCCCAAAAAAACACGCATATAATCCGAGAAAAGGACTAAAACCCCCGGGGGTGAGGGACCACAAAAGGCCAAGAGATCGAGAAAAGTTCGAGCCTTAGGAGTGTGCGAAATGCCGCGCTAGAGGTGCACCTTTGTGTCACTTGGGTTGGCAAGCGCATCGGCGGGTAAGTAAGTCATACGCGGAGCTAGCGCATACGTAGAGGCATAAGGTCAAGAGACAGACTCAACATCAAAGTACACGTGATCTGGAAGATCTTGATCGAGGGTAGTGGCCAAATCCGCGAGATGATCATCTGAAATCCCACCCGTACGACAGAAAGCGGTATAAGACGCGCGCAACTGCACCGCCCAAAGTAACGTGGAGGTAGCAACATTCGGTAGTTCATGACGGATGATACCGTACATAGGACCTAGCGCATCGGACTCGTAATTAAGCTGTCTAGGGTTACGATGAATGAAGCGCATTGAGCAAGTTCATTATCTAGCGCAAGCGACAGCACGGTGAGGCCCCCAACATCCGCGGGGAGAGAGAGCTAGTGCGTGGCGCAATTAGTTTGATAATATGTTTGTACCTCCGGGGAAACTCGAAAAATACGAAAGACGGGAGACCGAACAAACTCATCCGCGGTGTTAAGGTACGGGCGACATGCGTCACGGGAGAGGGTGCGGAGAAGAAAGCCACAGCGGCGTATCGTTACCATGAGGCGGAAGGCAGAGAGAGCGCTTCCAAAATCCGATGCAATGAAGTCCCAATTTTTTTCAAAATACTTTGTTACGCCGCGACCGAGTATTGAAGCCAAAAACAGACATAGTTGATATTGTGGGACACCGGGGTACGTCCGACATCGAGAAGTCCATCGCAAGGAAAGCACCTAGGGTACGACTGGGACCATTTCCCAAATCTCATTAACTAGAATAGGGGCAACACCAAGGGGTACCATACGTGGACGTTTTTGGTTGTACTCGCGAGCGTGCTTACTCTAGTTCCTCCTCCGCATCGACACAATCCATGAACGGTACGAACTTAGTCTCGATGATGTAGTTCCCATCGTCAAAGGATGCATGTATCGCAATACAATCGCGGCAACGTTCCCCAATATTCCGGAGAGGGGTTTCTTATCGCTAGGTTGAATAAAAGCGACAAACATGAGTAATATGGTAAAGGGCAAGACATTTGTACAACTCGGAAAGGAAAATCCGGCGGGAGTTTGTGTTGAAAGTATTAGCACTAGCATTGCATTACCTAGTGCCTACGTATAAGGCAGCTTGTCCTTATCTTAGTACTGAGTGTTGTACTAATAGTGGTACTCTATTTCCCCGTTAGTGGCGGTCGGCCGGCCGTGCCGGTGCCTTTGCCGGCCGCCATCTCTCTCTTTTCACTTCCTATGTCCCCATTGCATGCCCCTTAGGGGAGCCGGCTTGACTACCCGTGTAACCGTTGTACTTCCAACTCTAAGAGGTTATGGGCCCCCTACAACGTTACCGGGGATAGTCAGACCTCCAAAATACGGCAGCCCCAAGTTGGAGAGAAGCGTGCATCCTGGATACTCGCCAATATGTCAATTCCGACGTTAGCCGCCCAAGGTCCCCCGTGGCCGCCCTATGCTACCAGTACCGCCTTCGTCACCCTAGGAGAAGAGCGTGCAACTTGGATACTCTATGGATCTAGCACTACCGACACCAATCGCCCACCAGCCGCCCACCGACACAGCCGACACCAGCCGCCCATGGTCACATATGGCTGTCCAAGGTTAGTTGTCTTCACCACTCTGCTCACAACTCACCGATGCTATCGACCGGATATGGCTTCAAACCAAATTCAAATCGATTCGCAAAAAATCGGCCCGCGCGTACTTTAAATAGTATTGTTCTTGTTGTTTCCCGAGGCGACGCCGCACCGCTCAGCGACTTAGCGAGGTTCTAACCTTGCCCACGGTGAAGGGGGGAGGGGGGGTCGACACGATAGCACCCGACTATTACTGTCGAGTGCCTACGCGCTGGTGGCAACCATGTTGGCTTCTCTCCTTCCTCGCCGGTCGCTCTCATGCGATAGCTAATTCGCCCGTGGACGGCTTTCCACGCTACATGTCATACTAGTACATTACGCATTACATATGGACCAGTTTCTTGTCGGCCACTCGCCGATAGCATCCCGTTCCTGTGAGCACTTGTAGCTTCACCTACCCGGCTTGAGATAACGCTACCAGAACAACGCCTACGACCAAGACGACTCCTTCCTCGAAGACAAGCAAGGGCGACGACAAGACCTACGATACCTTGAGGGGGAGTGTTAGCACTAGCATTGCATTACCTAGTGCTTATGTACAAGGTTGCTAGTCCTTATCTTAGCACTTATAGTGTCGTACTAATAGCGGTGCTCTATTTCCCCATTAGTGGCGGTCTGCCGGCCCTGCCGGTGCCTTTGCCGGCCGCCATCTCTCTCATTTCACTTCTTTGTCCCCACTGCATGCCCCCTAGCGGGGCCGGTTCGACTACCAGTGTAACCATTGTACTTCCAACTCTAATATATAGCAGTCGAAAGGTCCAAGCTGAGGGCGCCCGCCGGCGGCGCTGCGGCGGCGGCCTTGGAGGGGGTGCGCTTGCAGGCCCGTCGGCACCTACATCTACCTCCACTCGGTGGGCGGAGGTAACCATGTCACCGTGCAAGGTTTGGCACGGTAGGGGGCAAAGCGAGGTACCTTCAGCTGCGATCCGCGTGATCAGCAGGTGTCGGGAAGCCCTATAGGGAAGGTTCTAGAAATCAAAATATATGTACCCCAACAGTAAGATCTCCCGCTCGGCCATTCCGATATGCTTTTTCACGCCAAAATAATCGCAGCTACTCTCCCGACAAGGGGGCGGGGGCGGCGACTGCGAAATGTTTTTAGCGAAAGGGGGTACGGATGGATCAACGGTGGGACGCGGGTGTTGGAGCTTGCGGCGGACAGCCGGGAAGCAGCGCCACGACAAGGCGCTCGCTAGAAGTCGTCTAGCCCTATGAGTTTCGAGTCTCCCCTGGGGGAGAGGCTCGAAGCTACGCATGACGGAGTAGGGTCGCAGCCGGAGTAGCGACACGGTCTGGCGGCGGAGGTCCAAATGATCGACCGCCGCGAGAAAAACCCGGTACGGAGAGTCTTTGAACGAGTATTTCAGAACCCGCTATCTTGAGCAGTTGTTATGAGCAGCAACTCGATAAGAGAGTCCGACTAACCCCCCCCCCCCACTCGGAACTATGTTATTGACAGGCTGCCTAAGGCATGGTGCCTAGGAATATCGCAACGGCACCATGCTTACATGGGCGGGCCCCTCAAAGCGCAAGCCAATAGGGGAGGGTACGGGCGGATTTCGCACGATCATATGGGTATCGGAAACAAACGGAGACGGACATGGGATAGGAAAAAATATGGCGTGGAGGCAGGAGCGCCAGGCAACCACCGTTTTCATCTATGGACTTTATTTATCCCCAACCCCCAGAGGGGTAAGGAAGTCCAGGGTAGGATGCGAGCAGCGACGGGAGGAATAGCGATATCTCGGACGGGGGAGCTTGCGATTCGGGACGGGACCGTCGTCGATCTGTGCGAGGGGGTTCTCCTCCTGCCTTCCCCCCCCCCACCTCCGGCACGACCGAAGTCGCACAGCAACAAAAGTTAGGTAGGCCCGTTGGGACGAGCGCCATCTTGCTGAGCTTGGGTGGTGAGCGCCCTCGCAACAGCTGGAGCAAGCTACGCATCGTTAAGAATAGCGACAAATTATTTTTCATACTAGTGTACACTTCTTGTCTACTAGCATGAATTTCATTATATTGTTGTTGCCATTGGAGAGGATGGGATTATTGGTTTTATGGCGTAATCCTAAGATCAAAACGGTACTCTAGTAGGCATGATATCAAGGGCGCCCGAAAATATCAGCCGTTAACCCGGTGATTGTTGTAAACAATTTCACTTCATTTCATTTCCAAGCTGAGCATTTTGCAATCCGGAAGCGCTTGAAGGCCAATACGAGCAGTGTGTATCGCTTGATCGATACCGGCCTTTGTGAAAATAGAGCTCTAGATAAACCCCTAGTGCGCAGCGGCCGCGTCCGCTACCCGTGCGATGGCGTGGTAATGAGCCACCCGCGATAGAGCGTTGCATGCCGTAAGGGGGGGGCCTTGGGGGGGTCGCCACACAAGATGGTGCCATCAACGTCGACTCCCGATTGCTTGTAAAGGGCCCAACCAGTGGCGCTCGCAAGAGAAGCAGCAGCAATATCGGGTAAGTCCCCCCGTTGCATAGCGGCTCACCCACGCACGCAAGGCGGGGACGTTCATGTCGCGCACATGCTCCCAACACCAGCCGTCGACGTGGGAAGCTGACATGCGCGGTGCATTTCGCAGGACACGGAGCATCGCTTCGGTCTAGATGTTGTTGTTGATTTAGCATAAAAGGGACTGTGTGAGGGGGGGAAGTGGGTTAGGGAGATCGAAGTCAAGATCGGGGGTACCGGGCGGAGGGTGCAGCATGCGGAGGGGACCGAGCGCGATAGCTTGTTCCTCAACCATCCCAAAGTCAACTCCGTCGAGAGCCATACGAGCGCGACGGAGATGGCCCGCTTCTACCTATGATTAGGCTTAGCGGTGGGCAGCTCGCCGACAAAGGTCCCCAACCTGAAGGTGGTCGCTGATTGCCGCTGCCGCTAATTATGGCGGTTTCGAAGGCGTCGGGAACCACCGCGGCCACGACCGCGACCATCACAATGCCGCGACAAGGCGGCATTATGACACGCGCGATGAAGCTCTCCACCATCCTACTTCACACATGATGGTATCGACGCAAGCGAGGCCGTCTTCACAGTCAGCCGAGAACCAAAGTCGGACTCATCGCTGAACCAAGGACCGGACACCTGCACATGACGCGACCGGAAAGGGACGGAGGAGGATACCGCCGAAAAGGTGAACTACCATAAAGGCACGAGCAACATCGGGATAACGGAAGGAGAGAGAAGTAGCATGGTCGAGGATTTCAGAAAGGGCCCTCACGCGCTGTCACGCAGACTCCCCGGGCTCACGTGACCGGCCAGTCGGTAAGAAGGCAGTCGACATCATCATGGGAGGAGCACGAGCACGGCGGGGGGGGGGGGGGCACGAAGGGCAGCCTCACGCCGGAGCCCAACAGTGGAAGAGGGTATGAACGCCCGACCTCATGTGCGGACGGCGCCGCATGTGCGGTCGAGGCCGGAAGGGAAGGGGGAAAAGGGGGCGAAGGACCAAGGGGGGGAGGGTTGATCACATTGGGAAGCTGACTGGTCACCAAACCGGTAGAAGGGGGAGGGGGTGGAGGAGGCCCCAAGGCGGAGGAAGGAGCTTGAGGGGGAATGGGAATGGGAAAGGGCGCAGGGGATCCAGCGGCAGCACACACACACACACGCGGACAACAAACGGAGGCCGATGACCCGTTATCAAGGGGGGGAGAAGCACCGAAAGGGCATGCATTACACAGAGCGTGGGAGCGGGAAATGAGAGAGCGAAAGAGAGCAAAAGGGCGCCAAGCGGTAGGGAGGCCGGTATGGGAAACATGGGGAGGACGTCGGGCAGTCGACGTACGGACAATATCGCGGGCACGCCATGCAACATACCCACAGCCGGGGGTGGCAGAGGACACATGCCGAGCAAAGGGGGAGAGGAGAGGGGCGGACACAAAGGAGATGGAGCCGGAGGAGTAGTCGGAGGCCGGTCAGCGGCCCGCTGACATGACATAACGGGGCCGGGGGAGCACCGTCATACACGGGAGAAAGGACACAGCCACCCTCTTGCCTCCCCGAATCGAGAGCGGAGGAAGATGGAGGACGCAAGGACATACAAGAGACGCAACGAAGGCGCCCCCGAGAAGGAGGGGGGTGGGGAATCGGGGATGGGATATCTCAATCCTCCTATTCCTATGCATGGTAATTAATTATGTCTCTAGAATGTGGCACGGTGCTATCATGTGTGAAACAATAAGATGCGGGGTCTTTAGAGTGGACCAACCCATTGAAGCACATGACTTTCATTGGTATTGGTACCTAATGTACATGTATCGGTAGCGACTAACGATATATTAGAAATATGAAGGCATATTTTCATGTACTAGCTAGAAGTGATGAAGTGTCTCCTTTGAAGGATAATTTCCGATACGGCTTGACGGGAATGATAAAGTATGAGTATATTTATCAACCTTGAACGAGACAAAATTACAATAATATTCTATACGTTTCGTTAGCGGTAAAAATATGTTTTCTTAACCCCGGCTTAAAAATTGAGTCATCCATCGTAAACAAGTTCGGTATAGCTTAAGAACAATATTTCTTATCGGTCGACTAGGCAATTTCGACAGTATCGATTATCGACGGCGTACGCATGTGACATGCTTCGTAATGTGGAGGAACATAAGGAGCGAAAGCGAACATGCACTGCGTCTTGCTTTAGGGTAACGGAACACGAACAACTTCATCACCACGTAACAATGTAAGATCTTCATCAATTAAGGATCCTTAGAGGTAAGCCAACTTTGTTGGAGGAGACAAACATAAAGGAAAAGCTATCGTTCTTGCCTCCGCGCATGTGAGTTAACCCCATCATATCCCCGGCTTTTTCCTTACCGGTACCCGGGTGCATGTATCGCAACAAGCTAGCAATCGTACTCTCCTCTCACCGCTCGCAAGTCCGTCAAGCCCCCTTATTTCAAGTGCAAACCCCCGCGCTCACCCGGGCTCGCAGTCTTTAATACTAGGTGTGCGTGTCAAAAGTGGGTAGCGGCATGGTTGAATAGGGTCACCATTGCTAGATCCAGCGGGCCGCGGGGTTCAATCACTTTTCTATAACCCTCCGCACCAAGTTTCTTCCGGCGGTCGTTGATCACGAGGATCGCCGGCGCCAAACCACGCCTCTCCTCCCATCGCGACACTCCTCCTCGATGCTGGTGTCGTGATGCCCACCATGCTTATCTCGGCTCGACGTCTACATACTAGTCGACGGGTAGCGAGCGCCATACTTCCCGGTTGTTCGCCGCATGCTCCAACACCCTCCACCCACCGATGATCCGGCCGTACCCTCCTCGCCTCCACACGCTCATGAGATACATACCCTATCCCCCCCAAGTAAGACGGCATCTTAGGAGTAAGTGGTCTTTAAAAACATATCGTTTGAACCATGGATAAGGGTTCGAGAGAGAGAGAGAGAGAGAAGCATGTAGTTCGAATAGCTACACGGACTACCAGCACGTGAAAGGTCGAGAGTCGAGAGAAAGGAGTGGGAGGGAGAGCACAAGGCGCTCGCTATAACCGCACATGCGGTAACTAGTCTAACATGTGGTAACTAGTCTAATGTGTTGCACTAGGTACGATGTACTATATATATATATTATCACATTACCAATATATATGAGTAACTAGTAAGTGCTGTTGGGTTGCTTACAACACTCCCCTTGAAGGTAACTATAAGATATGTGACGGTGCATGGGGCCAATGGTCCCCATCATTGCGGAGGTGTGTCTAGACAGTGCCGGTCCATGAAGTGGCTTGGTCAATGTGTCCGCCACCATTTGGTCAGTAGGTAAGTACATGAGACGGATTGTGTCCTTCTCCACATGATGTTTGACATTGAAACTCCATGTCAATGTGTTCGGTCTTCTCGCTCACCATTGCATTATGAGAATATGTGATGGTGCTCTGCTTGTCTTCCTAGATGGTGGTGGTGTCAGTGACTTGCTCGTTCAGGATTTCGACTTTGAGCTGCCGGAGGTGGATAACTTCCCGCGTTGCGTTTGCTGCGGAATGATATTCAGCTTCGCATGTGGATAGCGCCACACATGTCTATAGTCGGCTGCGGTAGCTGATAGCGCCCATGCCAAGTGTTATCACGTATCTTGAACGTGACTTGCGTTGTGTGGCGTCATTGCACCAATCTGTATTTGCATAGCCCGAGAGTTGGATAGACTGAGCGCCCCCCCCCCCCCCCCCCCCCCCCCCCCCAGCGTGAGGCGCATACTGACTGTGCCTTTGAGGTAGCGCAGCACCTTTTTCATGGCCTGAAAGTGCTGAACTGAGGGATGTGCGTGGGCAGAACCAAGAATGCTGAGGGTAGTGGCGATGTCCGGGCGTAAACATATGGCGACGTTTTGAAGGCTGCCGAGTAGGCTCGGGTAGATATTGCGCGAAGGACTAGTGAATGGTGTCAGTGGGGTGGCCGTGATGCCGGACAGGAAACCAAGGTCCATAGGCAAGGTAGACGAGGAGCAGTCGATCATGCCATGCTTGTCGAGCATGTCATTGATATATTGGGACTCGTCGATAGAGACCGTTATGGCGACGCAGTCCAAGGTGATGTGCATGCTGAGGAGTATCTTGAGATCACCAAGGTCTTGATTTTGAATCGCTGACCCAAGATACGCTTGAAGTCCACAACCCACTGGGTGTTGCTGCATGCCAGTGGGAGGTCATTGACATAGATGCCGATCATAACAAAATGCCGTCTTGCCGGTAGACGTAGATGCATGGCTCGGACATGAGCTGAGTCCATCCGTGAGAAACAAGCCAGTCGCGTAGGAGTTTGTTGAACTCTCGGGGCGACTGTCTTAGGCCGTAGAGACACCGTTGGAGGAGACACACTTTGGAGGTTCCATCACTGAAACTCAAGGGATGTCTGATAAAGATATTCTCTTTGATCGGGGCATAGAGAAATGCGGCGTCGATGTCCATGATGCAGAGCTCGAGGTCCATCGCGGCGTTGATGGCGAGCAGAGGTTGGCCATGCGGATGACATATGAGAAGGTCTCGGTGTAGGCGATACCATGTCGTTGGCTGCAGTCCTTGGTGACAAATCGCGCCTTGAAGTGTTCGACTTGGCCGAGGTGGTCCGTTTTTACTTTGTAAACCCACAAAATGTTAACCACGAGGCGACCTGTAGACAGATCGACGAGGGTCCAAGCGCCGTTAGCAAGCATGGAGTCGACCTCTTGCTGCATGGCGGTAGTCCATTCAGTGGCATGAGGGCCAGAGAGGGCAGCAACATACGACGAGGGCCCACAACAGTCCTTGGCTGATAGTAATGCCACTGGAGGTGGGACTCTGTCGGTGAGATGGTGATTGGGCAGGGACGAGAGCAGGTAAAACGGGATGACCTCGAAAATGTCGGCAGGGTCGGGGTCCACACCCGGATCACATGATGCGGTGGTGATGAGGAGAGGCGGAGTAGTGGCGACTTGGGCGACGTAGTCCGCATGGTGGGCAGGGGCAGCTCGCTCACGAGTGGGGCGCATGTCATGTTAAGGGTCGACGGGGACATCATGCACGGGAGTGGGAAGAGCCGGGGGCGTGCTATCGACGTCATCAGGCAAGAGATCGAGAACATAGAGAGGAGAGGTGTTAGTGCCGAAGCCAGGGACGGTCCCCTGAAAAACGATATGCAATGAGGTGGTAATGCGCCGGGCGGCTGGGTTGTAAATTTTGTAGCCCAGAGAGTTAGGCGGATATCCGAGGAAAACACCGAGGAAAACACCACGAAATTATTTCGGATCCAGCTTTTTACGCTGCGCATCAGGAACTTTTGCAAATGCTGCGCAGCCGAACACACGGAACACTGAGGCATCAGGGGAGGCGGACGTGAGGAGGGTGAGAGGAACCCACTTGTGAGTCCAACCGCGCCACTGAACGTGCGGTTCCGGAGGTACACGGCGGTGCTCATGGTGTGTTGCATGGTTGCCGCGCAACCGCGAAGTATGCGCCATGGACGCTCTGCTTTTCATAGCATATGGTGTGCGTAGGGGGCAGAAAATTGAGTGCCGACGCCCAGTTGACCACACATGTGGAGTGTTTCCGAGGCCTCAAATATTGTGTCGGAGTCAAATTTCAGTGTTGGTGCAAAGGCGGATGTGTTGGCATGATGCTTGGCATGGAGGTGTTTTGTTACCAACAAGATGGACTCGAGCAAACCGTAGCTTACATCTTTTGTGCGCATGAAATTCACCAACATGAAATGAAAGTGATGATCCATGACAAGTATGAGTAGCGAAGACCATATGGGGACGGCACATTCATTGGGCCCCACAGGTTGCAGAACAGTTGAAGCGACGGAGAAACAAGTTTGACGGACGGGGACTTGTTTCTAGCTGCAGTGGGTTTGTACAAGAGACACGAGTCGCAGGAAATATTTCTTACACCGGGGCCAAGGTGCGGCACAGTTGCAACACCATTTTCATGCTTGGCCTCGAAGCTCTGCATGTGAAGGTGGCCGAGGCGATTATGCCAAAGTGTGGCATCAGCGGGAGAAACCAAAGCAAGTGGGGGTGTGTCACGTCCTTCCACTGAACGGGAGCTCTCTAAGACAAGAGGGGTGTATAAGCCGGTTCCGGGGGGTCTTAGGACTCCCGTAAATGTAGGCACGATCAACATGCCGATGTCAGTAGCGGGTGGAAACGAGAATTCACAGCCCCATTGTTTTCGCATCCATCTGACATTGAGTAGTATGCTAATGCCTTGAGAGGACCGCGTAATGAGGGCGGGGGTGAACAACGTAAACAAATCCCTCGTTACGACGCTACTTGACTGCAAATGGATTTTAATACGGACTCTACCTCTGCCTTTTATGGTGACACCAACACCGCCAACTGTCAAGGGTTCAGTGGACGGGTTGAATGTAATAGAATCAGCGCGGTGGGCAGAAAGGTTAATCGAACACGCGGAGTCGACTGCCCAACATTTGGACAATGATGTGGATGAGATCCGAGGAAAACAACGGAGCGCAACCGGGCTGAGAGGGGAGCTCACGATGTATTCGGAGAGAGGGTCCTCTTCCACGTCAATCACCGAGTCCACGGGCACGATAGTGTCGTCGACGATTACACTCAGGTGAGCTGTGCGGGGCTTGGGGAGGTTGTAGTGGTTGTCCATAGTGGTGATCTTGTACCGCTGCCACTTCAGAGTCTGCGCATCACTGGCTTTGCAGTCCAATCCGCGGTGGTCGGGTTCACCGCAGCATCTGCACTTCTCAGCAAACTCGTAGTGCACGCGCTTAGTTCGAGGTGTGCGAGTCTCATGGCGCCCAACTCGCGGAGGAGGCTGCCGTCGACCAGGTGAGGCACCGGCCAGAAAATCAGCGGTGCCGGGAATTAGGGTCATAGGGTCGTCGGGAAAGCCATCCATGTGTGCCGCGTGACGCAAGATGTGTTTAGTGAGCTGGCTAGGTGAGATGGCGACGTTGGGGTCAAACGCATTGATTGTGCATTGACTCGCCTGCCCTAGGTTCCGTTCCTCGGACATACATGCCATCATGTGGTAGGGCATAGCATGTTAAAGAGGTGTTCGTGAAGTACGACCGGTCCGTCCGCCAAGAGGCACGACTCGTTCAAGTCGTCATAAGTTTTACGCATATTATGAACGAATTGCGTGAGAGTTTCGCCCGTGCGTTGCTGTCTATCCAGTTATTGTTCAAGCCGCATGGTCAATGGGACACTTTGTTGATCGAGACGATGGTATAGAGCATGCCATGACGCTGAACCCTTGTCCGGTTGCGAGTGCTTGACCGAATCCATGGCTTGTCGCGCGAGGGTGTGAGGGTTGAATACATGGGCGAGCTCAGCCTCCGGAAAATCATATGCGTCGAGGTCGATGCGCGCTCCCGAGTGGTGGGGAACCAGTTGAGGTATCAATGCTAGATATTTCACACGGAGGTACGCAATGAAATCCGTCTTCCACCGCTTGAAGGCGATATCAAGGAGGAGACGCGTCTGTTCCAGCTTGTAGTGTCGAACGCAGATTTCTTTGTCGAATCCGGCAGTCGATCGAGTGGCGTGAAACACTATGGCCGGGTTGACGGTCGGCTTGAAAGCTGACGACGGGGCGACCGGGGCTTGACCGACATGAGTATGCGGGGTGAATTGGTGTTGTTGTGCGTCCGGGGTGAACTGTCGGCGTTGCGGAGGTTAAGCACGCGGCTGTTCAAGGGATCCCAGACATGATGGTAGTTAACACCGACATGGTCAACTCACTGTCAGATGGAGTATCTGATGTGGGTGGGGATGGTCGTGCCGGGGCGGTAGCACTCGACGACGCACCACGCAATTTCGGTGCCATAGCGCAACATGCCGAGCAAAAGCGGAGGCATGAACATGTGAAGACATCGAAAAATTTCGCTAGCGAATGCTTTGTGTAACGATGGTTTCTGTGAGACGGCATGATGCCCGCCGACCCCTCGGCATGATGCCCGAGGGTGACTCATCGTTCCTTGCCGTGTACTCCACACAATAGTGGGATAAAGTAGGTCGCCGAGGGCCAAAAAAACGGGGGCACGTGTAGAGGACCGCTAACATTGTCGTGCACCATGTGAATGAATATTCACCAGTGAGTGCTCCCCCCTCCCGTGTATTCGACATGTATGCAACATGTCCGCGCAGAACGAGTGAATTATGTGAGGGTGGGCTCACTACTTAGTGGTGCGTATGCGCTTCGACCTGGGAATTGTGCGCGGCGTTGTCGAGCAACGCCCGAGGGAGGTCGACGAAGTAATATGGAAAGTAATGTGAATTTTAAAAATGCTAGGCAACGCCTCAAGTGCCGAGAGGTGCAAGCTTCGAAAGCGGTGGTGGCGATGAAAAGAAAAGAAAAAAATATGTCTTCCTTGATGTAGAGGAGCCCATAACATATTCAACCATGGATAAGGGTTCGAGAGAGAGAGAGAGAGAAGCATGTAGTTCGGATAGTCACACAGACTACGAGCATGTGAAAGGTATGGAGTCGACAGAAAGGAGTGGGAGGGAGAGCGCAAGGCTATTACCGCATAGACGGTAACTAGTCTGATAGATGGTAACTAGTCTAATGTACTGCGCTAGGTACGATGTACTATATGTGAACACATTACAAATATTTCTGAATAACTAGTAGTAAGTGCTGTTGAGTTGCTTACAACAATATTGGTCGGGCCGAGCGAGAGATCTTGGCGTTGGTAGTGTACAAAATTTATTTTTCAAGCCCTCCGTACGAGGCTTTCCTAGTAGGTGCTAATCACGCGGATCGGAGCTATCGGCTCACCCCAAGTAGCCCCTTGCCGTGCCAAGGGCACGGCAATAAGGTTACCAGCGCCCACAACGAGCAGATGGGATGAGTGCCGACGGGTTTGCGAGCGCACTCGTGGAAAATACGGCATTTGTAATCCGTGAGATTAGCAATTCTCGGGAAAGCCTCGGTACATAGGACATTTCAAAGTAATATGTGTACACCGGCGCCACGATCTCCCGCTCGGACGGTCCGATTTTACTTTCAAGGTTGGATACTCCTTGAATACTCATGCTCATGGAGCGAGACATGTATGTCGTGAATTGTTTAGCGGCGATGAGGGTACGGGCGGATCTTAGGCTGAAGGTGGGCGTTTGAGTTTACGGCGTACAACCGGGCAGCGTCGCCGGGGAAGGGCGCTCGTTGGACGACGACCAACCATGTGGATGTCGACCCTCCAATGGGGGGGGGGAGTTGACGCGAAGCATGTCGGAGGAGGGTCGCAAGCGGAGGAGCGGCACGGTCTAGCGGAGGAAGTCCTAAGGATCGACCGCCGCCACAAAAAAAGCCGGTACGGAGGGTTTTCGATTCAAAATTTCCGCACCCGACATCTTCTGTTGGCGGCGCCTCTATCCATGTGTTCGACCAGCCCCTCCCCTAGTCGATACCCAATCACTGTCATGAATGCCTCAAGCAATTTGCTTAGGATTATCGCAACGGGACACTGATCATCAAGGCGTTCCCATGGCAGCATAAACCACCGGGGGATGGAGGGTACGGACGGACTCAACCCGATCAGACATGTGCTGGAAAACAACGGAGAAGGACTAGGGACATGAGAACAAATGGCGTGGCGGCATGAGCACCAGCCGGACACCGTCTCGAGCTATTGACTTCTTTTCCTTCCCAAACCCCGGAGGATAAGAGAAGCCTAGGCTAGGAGGCGAGCTATGACGGGAGGATAAGCGGTTATCTCGGACGAGGGTGTGCGTGGATCGAGACGGAGCCGTCGACGACCTCAACAAGGGGGTTTTCGCATGCATTCCCCCCAAAGCTCCGGCACGGCCATAGTCGCACAGGAGTGGAGATCAGGTATGTCGAAACGGGTATATTGTAGGCCCGTTTCGACAAGCGCATGCTTGCGAGCTTGGCTGATGCTCAATACTTTACTTAATTTGTTCCATAATACAAAAAAATAGAAAAATGTTTTGGTGTACGGACATTATGTTGCCTGTGTTGGCAATGCCCATGGTGAGGTTGGAATAGGGGCGGATCAGGGCGTAAACCCAAAATCTATCAGACCCAGATGGACATAATGGTCCGCCGAGAGATGGCACCCGTTTACACGGTATTGCTATGCTTGATTAACAATTTTCTGTGGGAGGGAGAGTCAAGAGGGAAAGGGTAACGAGAGAGTATGAGAGAGAGAGAGAGAGAGAGAGAGAGAGAGAGAGAGAGAGAGAACCGGACGTGAGAAGAGAGAGACAGGGGGAGTCTAGCTCTGGATAACCCAAATACGGGTGAAGTGGTATATCAATGGAGGTTGCGTCACCGGCGCTGGTTTGGAGGATTCCGTCCGTGTTGACATTTAGTAGTCATATTATACGACAACCTCATATTCAAAATGAAACCCAAATTATCTTTATCCATTCACCGTTACCGTCGTGCGGTGGGGAGGGAAGACAATCACCCTAGATACTCAGTTGACCACGCCATGCAAGACCTGGACCGATAGCAAAAACGAACCGGGTCCTGACGGCATACACAATGAAAACAGTCGATTCCTCCCGTTAGACAATCACACTTCACCATACAGCACAGCGGTATGTCCCTCATTGCCCATCTTTCCGACACCTGTCAGATTGGAGTCACTGCACAACGTACACACATTCAAGGGGACCCGCGACTTACGCGAATGCAATATGCACACATGAGCCCTTCCTAATCCATGCTTGGTAACTACAGGTGTGCCCTGTGCCTCGTACCACCTCCTGCTGCCCCATAACGCACCAGCCAATACAATGCATGTTGGTGTAGCATCTGCTCAGTTTAAAACCCGCGGAGACAAGCACCTGGCAAAGCCGACCAGATGCTGCCTTACCTATTGACTACCAAATGCAAAAACAGATGCAGGCACGCCCCAACGCTAACCACAGCGGGCGTGAACTCGCACACACATCAGTAGTGGAGTCGAGACGGGCGGCAACAACTTTTGTTGAAGGAAAACACTGAAACGCATGGTCCGCACTACGGCTATCGGGCCCAACCGCAGCGGACTTAAAGGCCGAGGGACTTGTCGATGAAGTGGAAAATGATGCCGGAGGAAAAGTGCGCCTTGAAAAAGGGCGCAAATACGAGGGACTCGACGGCCATGAGCTTGATGAGGATGTTGAGGGAGGGGCCGGAGGTGTCCTTGAGGGGGTCGCCCACGGTGTCACCGATGACGGCGGCCTTGTGGGCGTCGGTGCCCTTGCCGCCCAGGGAACGCGCGTGTTCGGTGGCGCCGGCCTCGAGGTACTTCTTGGCATTGTCCCAAGCGCCACCGGTATTAGACATGGACACGGCCATCTGGACACCAGACACCAGCGCGCCTGCAAGCACGCCCGCCAGGCAGCGCACGCCAAAGAGGATGCCCACAATGACGGGGGTGCCCATGACGAGGATGCCAGGAGGGATCATCTCTGAGAGGGAGGCCTCGGTGGAGATGGCGACGCAGCGCTTGTAGTCGGGGCGGACAGAGCCATCCATGAGACCGGGGGTGGTTGCAAACTGACGGCGCACCTCCTCCACCATTGCCAGCGCGGCCTTGCCCACGGACTTCATGGTCATGGCGGAGAACCAGTAGGGGAGCATGGCGCCGATGAGGAGGCCAAAGAAGATGTGCGCGTCCAGGATGGAGGCGTCCTTGAGGGTAATGCCAGCGCGGGTGACGTAGGCGCCGAAGAGCGCAAGGGAGACCAGCGCAGCCGAGCCGATGGCAAAGCCTTTACCGATGGCAGCGGTGGTGTTGCCCGCAGAGTCAAGCGCGTCAGTGCGTTCGCGAATGTCCTCACCCAGGCCCGCCATCTCAGCGATGCCGCCGGCGTTGTCGGAAATGGGGCCGTACGCGTCGATGGCCAGGCCGATGGACATGGTGGTTAGCATGCCGAGCGCGGCGCAGGCGATGCCGTACATGCCGGCCAGGGTGAAGCCGGTGTAGATGCAGATCGCGATGATGATGCAGGGGACGATGGCGGACTTGTAGCCGAGCGCGAGGCCGAAGATGATGTCGGTGGCAGCGCCGGTGCGGCACGCGTCGGCGACGTCACGCACAGGCTGGTAGGCGTGCGAGGTGTAGTACTCGGTGACCAGGCCGATGATGAGGCCACCCCAGAGGCCGGCGCAAACGCAAATGGCGACGTAGTACCACTTCACGGGGGTGTCAACGTCGCGGAGATGGGTGAAGATGCCGGTGAACTCGTTGGGGAGGAGGTACTTGGCCATCACTGTCACAATGGGCGTCATCACGACGGTGGACACCACCAGCTGCACCTTAAGGCAGGGCTCGATGTCGGAGATGCCCTTGGCGGGGTGCAGGTCGGTGGCCAGCAGGGAGGTGGCCAGACAGCCGATGATGCCGAGGGCAGAGACGCAGAGAGGGAACATCATGCCGGCAAATGTCTTGTCAGGGCCATCACCCAGACTGGAGACGGAGGACACCACCAGCGCGGCGCAGGTTGACTCGGCGAAGGAGCCAAACAGGTCGGCGCCCATACCAGCGATGTCGCCGACGTTGTCACCCACATTGTCGGCGATCACGGCGGGGTTGCGGGGGTCGTCCTCCGGGATATCTTTCTCCACTTTGCCCACAAGATCGGCGCCCACGTCGGCGGCTTTGGTGTAAATGCCACCGCCCACGCGGCCAAACAGCGCGATGGAGGAGCCTCCCAGACCGTAGCCAGTGATGGCCTCGTAGAGAGACACCCAGTTGTCGCCGAAGTACTGTAAAATAACACAACGATAACCTAAGCTGCAGGAATGCTGCGTGTTGCATAGGAAGACAAGACAGAGGGGAGAGAGAAAGAGAGAAGGAAGAGGGTGCGTGGGAAAGGGGATGAGGACACTCACCAGCTCAAATATCTTCAAGGTGATGAAGAGCATCAGCAGGCCCAGGCCAGAGAGGGCAAAACCCATGACGGCGCCAGAGCGGAATGCAACCATGAAGGCGGGCGCCACACCCTTGCGTGCCTCGAGGCAGGTGCGCGCGTTGGCGTAGGTGGCGATCTTCATGCCGATGTAGCCGCTGGCGGTGGAGGTGATGGCGCCGACGGTGAAGGAGAGCGCGGAGAAGAAGCCGTTGGCGAGGGCCGGGGGGTTGCCGTCCTTGCCCTTCATGGAGAAGGCGTCCTCGGAGCCGAGCAGGACGAGGATGACGACGGCGAAGCCGCTCATGAAGACGGCGAGGTAGCGATACTCGGTGAACAGGAACGACTCCGCGCCTTCCGCGATAGCCGCCTGAATCTCCGCGCATTTCTGAACAACCTACAGCACGACGACGGAAAGGAAGTTGTCACAACGACTCAGTTCGCTGCACAGCCACACATGACGGGAAATTCTGGAGCGACCGCAGAGCGAGGGGCGCGCAGCACGGCGGCGGTGGGCGTAGCACGAGTTGCGGCGGACCTAACAACGTCACAGCCGTCAGCACGTCCCAAGATCACACCCTAGGCACGCGACGCTACTAGTCACACAGTGACAGGGCAGGAAGAGCCAAGCCAGGGTTGATTAATACGCGTTAAGACAGGTGTGCCGGTTCGGTAGGAGACTGTGTCGGTGCTGCCGCCATTTTGATGGCTCTTCGCGAGTTTGCATCGGGTCCTCACCAAACGCCAAGAACAAAAGACGGGAAGGAGGGCAGCGAAATAGAGCAATGATCGCGAACGCGAGCGACGGTACGAGATGCTGTCATCGCTCCCATTACAGGATGTGATGACAGCCTTGACTAGGCAGAGACTGTAGGCGGGTGCCGCGCTGGGCAGCTATCCGAAAAACCGTATCCGAGCCCACGACCCGAACGAGGTGCGGCCAAACGCTCACACACCCAAGGAGTAAGTACTTTCTTGTAAAGATGTGACGGAGGCGAGGGCTCTGGAGTTGCAAGGCGCTTCCAGCAAGTGGCGGCTAGGCGAGGCAGGGCGACAAGGCCACGACAATACCGGAAGAGGCCATAACACGAGTAGTACGGGTCGTGGGCGCAAAAAGGCTTGTTCGGTGATACAGGGTGGATAGGCACGTGTGAAGGCGGTGGCCAGATCAAAAGGGGGATGTCTAATATTAACCGGAACAGGGGTACTGCCCGGAAACGAAAGCCCACCGGGATCAGTGTGCGGAAGGAAGCAGGAGGCAAAACGTTGAAGGAGGTCAAGGAAAGAGGGGTGTTTTTACCTCTTCGTCACCACGCTGCTCCTCCTCAAGCAGGTACTCGCCGCCATTGTTCCCCCGGACAGACACGCCTCCCGACACCTTAACGCTGGCGACGCGCTTCCAAAGGATGGCGGCCCAAGCGATACCGATGAGAGAGCATATAGGGATCAGGAAGGAGACGGCAACATCGAAGTTGACCATGGTGCCCAGTCCTTCTCGACTGCGGCACGCCAATCACAAAGCTAGCCTAGAACTGGCAAGTGCGAGCCGCTGTAACGTCAGCTGAAACAATGTCGCAATCTGAGGAAAACGTGATGGCGTGCTAAACCAAGTCTGTGAGATCGTCGCCCAGCAGATACCACCACATCTCATGGCAGCGAGTACTGTGGCGACTACATTCACAACTTCGGTCTCATTGGTGGACCAAGCGGCGGCTCGTTCCTATCAGCACACGCCGGGAAGTACGGGTACCAGGTACTACCAGATCTACCAGGTACTCTGGCTCTGTACTGCGTAGCAATTGCTTGAGCTAGAGTACAGGTACGGAAATGGAGAAAAAAATAGGTCGATAGATAGCTTTCGCGTAGATACGCATCATGGTACGTTTGCGTATGGTAGATTGTAAGAGACACTGTTTTTGTTACAAGAAGAACAAGATGAGCACGGACAGGGAAAGTGGGAGGGGAAACAAAAGGGCAAGAAGAGTGACAAGAGGATCACGGAATCCAAAGCACGGCAAAAGGAAAGCACTACATTGTGCACAACCCTAGCAGATTAAACTAAGGAAACTCTTAGGCCACGCCGAGAATGCAACACGTGGAGGCGACAAGCGGCGCCTCACGCGTTGCTCGAGGAAGCACGGGGACGCTTGCGGCCCATGGCGCGGGTGAAGAGCGCCGTGGCAGGAGAAGGCATCCCAACCGAGGAAGAAGCGGCCTCCACGCCGTCCGCAGCGGCGAACAAACCGCGCAAGACGTTGTCCGCGTGAGCAACATGGACGGTGAGAGAGACCTTTCGACGCCAGGAGGCCAACAACTTGCCCACATGCATTCCTTTAGATGCGGTTGCCTGCTTGGCTAGCTCCGTCAAGAAAGCCGTGGCGTGGCCGCCGAGAGTACCAAATTCCGTGACTTCAAAGGGAACGAAACGGATGTCGGGGCGACTCCTCACCCCCTCCAAGTACTTCTCGAACTTGGTCTTCTCAGCATGGCGAAGAGCGACTTCGGGTGACGGGGGGCTAGAAACGCCGAACAAACCGGAAACCACAGCATTAAGGGCAAGTTCTGAGCCTCGGAAGCCGTGATAGTGCAAGACACCCACATCCGCGGGGAGACCGTCGTTACCGTTGGGGAGTTGAACTAACATCGTGGGATCTGTGAGAACCTCGACGCCAACCCCGAGTGCGCCACGAACCTCGGAGATGATTTTCGCAAGGGCCGTCACTAACCAAGAGTGAGCGGTGTGGACCGAAGCATCTCCGACATGTCAACACCCGCCGACGAGAATGCACCCCGCATAGCTTGAACCGAGAAATGGCAAGAAGCACAAGCGGTGGGGGAGCGTTGAGTAGAGAGGATGCGGGATGAGGGTAGGCCGAAGATGCGAGAGACCGCGACGCGGAAAACTGCGTCGAAGTGCTCAGGGAACTTGTCACGGAGCTCGCCCAGGCGACCCGAAGTAGGCGGGTCCGAAGCCAAAAACGCAAGGGCGCCGTGGCCGGGACGAGATTCAAAACGCCTAGACTCCGGCCGAGCGCGGTTGGAAAACGTGGGAGCGAGCTTCGCGAAGCGAAGTAAGTTGACGCGCTCACTGATGTCGGCATGTAGCTTTGGAAAGATGTCCGTGGCAAACGCAGAAAGGGGTACGAGCGAGGGTAGGCCATCAAGGGACCGAGCAATCTGCTCATTGTTTGATCGGGCTTCGGCTACGCAGCATGCGCGAGCCACCGCTGGACGTTGCGGGGGGAGCATCACTAAGGCTGTGGTTATCAAGGGTTCAGACTCGGCGAGAGTGTGAGAACCGCAACCAACATCTAAGCGCGCCCACGACGAAGCGAGTTCTAACGACCACATGGGTTCGTTCTCGCCGTCGTCTCCGTCCGGTGTACCATGCCTTCGGGACACCGTTGTGGTCATAGCAGTCGCTAACCGTCCATACATGGTCGGCTCCATCGGAACTTCGTCTTGGGAATCCCCGCGCACGCGAGCATCTTGTGTTGTAAGGAAACGGATAGCTGAGCCTAGTGCCAAACCAACCGCACCGACATGGGCCGCATCCGCCAAAGCAACCAAGTCCCCCCAGCCCCATGCCTCCGAAACGTATAGGAAGAGACATATCGGAGCGAGTGTTGCGGGGTAGGCTAGCTGCGGGAAGGCCCAATATCTCAGCCGCCACATCTAGGGTGGCATTGTCAGCGCGCTCGAGGAAGGTCACGACGGTGTCACCGTAGCCCTCGCCCATGCCAAGACCTCGGAGGACTGTACGGGCAAAGTGTCCGAAGCGGCGGTTGCAATGTTGATGGATACGAAGCGCATTGTGAGAGTGCCGGTGAGCCGCTAGACCCCTTAGACGTTCGCCGTAGGCCTCATACTTACTTAAGGCCGTTTCGAACACGTCTCGAGCAAAATCTGATGTACCCATTGGCCCCCCCAATACTTTCGTCCCTTCCGTGGAGACATTTACTCCCCGCATGATGTGGCCTTTGGTTAAGTTGTCGAAAGCATCACCGACACCCAAACGGGAATACAAACAGTTTTTGCGGATGGCTAGTGTGAGGTCGACGCTAGCATGCGCCTCCGGCATAGCGTCGCCAAGAGCCACGAGAGACGCAGGGGGTCCCAGGAAGTGACCATCATCAGAGTAACCGCAGACAACGGATTCGTTCGGGGCAATCGCAGCCAACTGTTTGTATACCCGGGAGGTAACTATCGCGAAGAACATGTCCCCGAGAACGCAACCTTGATGGACTCCACGGGTACTCGGGATGCGCACGGCCGGGCCGTGAGCACTTGATGAGTCGTAAACGTACAAGGTAGATGGACGGCCATTGTATGAGACATTGGAACAATATATACTAAAATGCACATCCTGTTGTGTTGCCCTCGCCCGCCGCGGCGAGAATGCATACGGGATGGGATTCTTTCTTCTTATAATGAGCCCCTTTGGCGATGGACTTCTCGATGGCATATGGACCTCCGGCATCTCACAATGAGAACTTTGTTCATTCTTGGCTCCAAGACACCGTGGAGGCTCATCAGCTCCTTTTGGACAAAATCGTTTGCTTTCCTATGTCGGACTATGGAGGGACACATGTTGCTTTTTGCTTGATGATCACGTGTGCGGAACAACGCCATGGGTTCTTACTCTGCACCCTCCCCCATGATATCTGCCGACCGTAACTTGCTGTTGTAGACAACGCCGATCGTACTTTAGTTTTCCGAAAATATGGAAATGGGAAATTACTTGCAACAAAACCAACGAATTGGACCGTTTGTTGTCTATCGGCCGTCTACAGATAGCTCGGCAACATAGGACACTTGAGAGCGAAAATTGGACCGGGTACTCTTCGACCAGGTACACTTGTCGACACGCCTATCTGCAATGTGTGCCGACGTTCCTTGGGGGTTGAAAAAATGTGTAAGCAACCGCAGCAATTGCCGCAGCCCCCCCGCCTAGGCTTTAACAACATTGTAATTCTTTAATCAAGAAAACCACATCTAAAAATAAATCCACTTGTCTAGAAAAGCAAAACGGAGCAGCTGCTCGACCTTCACGATGCACGGCCCGCTCCCACAGAACCGGGGTGCCGACCTGCCTAGGCCGATCGGCGTTCGGGAGGGACGTCGGGCCAGCCTAATCTAGCTCCCGCGTGACTTCGGTCTTGCCGAAGATAGGAGGGGGAAGGCATGCAAAAAACCCCTCCTCACGTAGTCGCTCATTGTTCCCGCCGTCGCATCCCGTAGAACCCGTCACAACGCATCCTACCGTCACTAAAGACAATATTAAAATCCAAAGTAATACTAAAGTACTACTAAACCGCAAAACGTGGATGGGTCGGTAGCTCGAATGAGCAACGCCGACCGTCTTCGCTCAGGGCCTGGCCTCCCGATGAGCGTAAGACTGGTGGACATTGGGCCCGTTGAACAACAAGCACCGTCCACCTATTCCCAAACGAGACCAACTCACCCATGTCACTGGATCCGTAGAGACACCATACGGTACACACAGCAAGGCGCACCTTTCCAAATTTCGAGTTTTGTCCCCCCGACAGCTCTCGCGCCACCCACTTTGAAATCCAAATACGTACCCACCTAAATACTGCGGACATACAGAATCCGTGAGCGCCCAGCCCTGGTGTTGCTTCCCGATTGGCTGAAAAAATCGGCGCTATAGTTACGCCCGTACCCTCCTCACATCCGCCCAAAGAATAGTAGGCCCACCCGTATCACTCGCACGCAGGACGGTAGCCACTCTTGTGTCCATGCGTGCGTTTCCGATCCATGTTGGGGGAACTAAGGCAGATCCGCGGGGATGGGGCAGTATAGTAACCTCTACGCTTGGTGCGGACATTATTTTGTTTCCGAAAAAACTCCCGTACATGGCTTTCCGGTGGCGGATGATCGTGAGGATCGCCGCCTCCTCACCTAGCCGCTTCTCCGCCTGCGACCGACCTCCGACATGTATCACGTCGTGCCTCACTCCCCGGGAAGGCCCGACTGGCACATGGCTGGTCGACGGCGAGCGAGCGCCCTTTCCGTACGTTGCTTCCCGGCTGACCATCGCTAGCTCCAACGCCCGCGTCCCACCGCTAATCCGGCCGTACCCTCCTCGCCACCACACCCTCTTGAGGTACATGCCCCATCCCCCCAAAGTATGATTGTATCCATTAGTATCTTACCACCAAAAACCTATCGGACGGGCCGAGCGGGAGATCTTGGCGCCGGTATTGCACATAAATCTTTCATTCAAAAGTCCTCTTTACATGGCTTTCCCGACAGCAGTCGATCCCGCGATCGCAGTGTCGGCCCTCTTCCGAATCTTCCGTGCGCCCTTCCCGTGCGCACTTCTCCGAATCTTGGGCGTTTCTCATGACGTACAAGCGCTCGATAAACTGATACGAATTGTACTAAACGCCAACTTTCCCTCCCTAGGGAGTTTGGGGGGCTTGATGTACCGTCCCTCAAGCTCGATATTTAACATGCTCACTATGCTTCATTCACTGCGACCCTCGCCAACTTGATTACTAATTACGAGTCCGAGTCGCTAGGTCCTATGTACGGTCTTGTCCGGCAGGAACTACTTAATGTTGCCATTTCTACTTTGCCGTGGGCGGTCCAAATGCGCAGTTTGTATGATACGATCTCCACTATGGGCGGTTTTTCATAATCGGACATGGTGATGTTGACTAACACACTAAATCAAGACCTTTCCGATTACGTTGGCCCCGAAGTCAAGTTGGTGGTATCTCAAGTTAACGATGCGGTGGCGCCCGCTACCCAATGGGCGCCAATTGCTTTGCCTACAACTTCCGACTCCCGATGCTCTCACTCGCTCGGGAGATTCCGTGGGCCACATTCAACGGGGCATCTCGTGCATTCTTTGCGCCCAAGCCTACCTTGACCTCTTCGCGTTTTGCAGACCTCCCACACCGGGCTATATGAGGGCTATCTCGGGTACCGGTCGCGGGGCTTTAGCTCTCTTTTTCGCTTTACATGAGTCTAGTTTCAAGGTGCCATCCGATTGCTGTGAGATGGCAACGCACCGGGTGCTTGGCCTCACTGCGGAGCGCGCCTCTCATGTTCGGAAGTGCCCTCGTTGCAATGAGGCTCCCTGAGAGTCTCATGAGTTTGGATCTTCGTCGACGGTATCGGGCACCTCTTTGTCGGGTGAGCGCTCCACATTTGCTATGCTTATGGACCACATCCCCCGGTGCCCGTACTATTGGAACTTCATTCAGCTCCACTATCGGATTGTCCACGTGCTTGAAGAGTTCATGCTCGAAGCGGGGGCTACTAAACAGCGGGACTTGCGGTTGGAGGTCCGCCGTATTCGATCGGGAGCTTCTCGAGATCGTCCAAGGGATGTGGTTTGGTTAGACTTAATAGCTCCACACCGTCACCTTATTGTTGATGTGACGGCTACACGTGCTCGCACGAACACCAATGTTCCTCGTATAGGTTTCTCTCACTCCCGGTCAGTCTTGCATTGGGATGTCAGCATGGCAAACTCGATGCGGACCTCCGCACTTCCGCATTGCTTGGCACGCCTTCGGTTCAATCAGTCCATGACTACTATGCCTTCGCTCTAGAGGATGGGGACCGGTTGGCGCATATGGCGGATGAGTTGGTTGATCACTTGGCTATTTTGGTGGTATTTCGTCGCTTCCCTAGCATGGGTGCTACTCACTCTCGTTCTTTGAGCTCTGTTAGTTATGTCCGTATGCAACATTTCGTTCGTCGAACTCCTAGTGTTCCTTTTCGGCGTTTTGGGGGGATGAGCGGCGAGAATTCATGCAACGTCCTTATGCTGCTCTTCATGTAACTTTGGGTTCCTATCTATGCGACGATGAGCAAGAGGGAAGTGTTGATGCGCCATGGCATGCCTTCATGTTCCTCGAGCATGGGCTTTTTCCTCCTTTCTTCTTTTTGCTTGGTGGTCTCCGCTACTTTTTCTTTTAAATTTGTTTCACTTGTGATTCTTCTTATAATGGTAAAATATTGTGGGTAAAGGGCTAGTTAGCGTATCATGTTAAGTCCGCTAAAGGCAACGCACGGAGACACAGCGTCACATGCGCAATACATTGTCCGCGGCAAACGCCCACCTGCTTTACCTCTAAAGCAACTCCTCTAGCTGGTAGCAGCCACCTTGTGCCTTGCGCTCACCCAATCGGCTCCCGCAACATGCATCGTAACTCTCGTAGTTACGCAAGGTGACAGCTTACCCTCGATTGCGTCTAACACAGCCGAGACTCTTTATCTTGCTCTAAAACGATGGCTACACCAAAGCAAGTTGTAGACGAAATTCACGACGCGCCGGAATTTGTTACATCTTTTAAATTCAAACAACATGAACCGCGCTTACTCGCTTACGCAGCAACATCGAAAGAGCGCTTGAATGACCGGTTTCAACAAGCCTTTTCCGAACTCACGGCCACGCTTAACTCGACCCTCATCGCTTAAGTAGCAGCAGCAAGGCAAGTCAGCACACAACCAGCCATTCCCGTCGGCGTAGACGATACGCCGGAGGGTGGAATTGCGGAGCACAACGCCCGTAGCGCACATGTATCGACCGAGCGACCCTCGATTACCCCTACCGTGCGACCCATGGCCCTAGCCCCAGCGACGACGGTAACCTCATGAGCACTACAAGATGAGGACTACTGCATCGACATATAACTATGGGGACCCTACATTGCCCTAGGCCTCAAGCTACCCCCCCCCCCCCCCCCCCCCCCGACATCTCGACGGCCCACAAATCTGGAAGCTTACCGGCGACATCTACCGCCACCTTTTCGCCCGACGGCACAACGTCCCGCTTGAAAAATACCCCGCCACGGCATGTCACGTCGCAAGCGCTAACACGGCGAGCATAACTGCTTTGGAAGACATTCAGAAATACCCCAAGGACTCACCGGAATGCAAAGCATCGGTCGTCACTATGCGTCAAAGCAACCACACCCACAGCGCGCTCGAGGAGGCCGCCCGTGTGCGGGTATCTCGCATCCTACACGCCAAGTGTGCATGGGCGACGAGCGATTCGGGCAGTGTTTTCGCAAAACTTGCCTACGAGCGTTTCCTCAAACCGCGACCGGACGTTGCCTCCTCCGAATACGACAGCTTGTTAGCACTAGCATCCCTTTGCCTAGTGCTCATGCACAAGGTAGCTGTTTGTCATCCTAGTACTTAGTGTTATGTTAGTAGCGGTTCTCTATTTCCCCGCTAGTGGCGGTTGGCCGGCCCTGCCGGTGCCCTCGCCGGCCGCCATCTCTCTCCTTCTCACTTCTCTAGTCACCACACCCGGCCCCCTTGTGGGGCCGGCACGACCTGCATGCAACTATCCGTTCCCGATTCCGACAGGTTATGGGCCCTTCACCAAGTTACACTAGAGAAGAGCTTGTGGAAAGCGTTCGGTGCCACATTAGTCCTACCTACTCCCAAGTAAGTAAGATAGCGTGGGTAAAGCGCTCGGCGCCACGCTAGTAGTTCATCGTCGAACCGACAACACGCTTCGCCTTCGAGCTGCTTGTCCGCGACCGTCCTGCCATCTCCCACGTAGAAAGGAGAAAAGCGTGTGTACAGCGCCCGGCGCCACGCTCGCCCCACTAAGCTTCCAGTCTCACTTAGCTCAGCCTACCGATGCTCTCGACCGGATCTTGTTGTTTAAAACCGACCTTTGAAGATTTCGCTAGTGCGTACTTTAATTAGTAATGTTATTGTTTTTTCCCGAGGCAACGCCGCAACGCTCACCTAGCTTTTCCCACGGCGAAAGGGGGGAGTCAATACGAGCAGCGCCCGTCTATGCTTTTGCGTGCATGCACGCTCCTAACAGCCTTGTTGGCTTTGCTTCTTCCTCGCCGGTCGCTCTCATGGCGTCGGCTAACCTGCCCGTGGACAGTTTTCTCCGCTACATGTTAGACTAGTATAATCCGCAGTACATTTGGAACCGCGTCTTCATCGACAAGGTGCTCGAGTGCTCCCTACTCGCCACTGCCAAAGCTGCCGCGGGAGCTACCTTCGCACGCAAGACACCATACCGACTTGCCCCCGACCGTGCTACTCCAAAAAGCGCTAACCCAGCCCCAAGACCCCAGCCCAAGCCCAAGCCACCACCGAGAGACACTACCGACACCAATGACTCAAAGCCCAAGAACCCCGACAATAACGCTTGATGGTGTGACCCTCCGCGCCACGTCATGCAACGACCGTTCGAAGTTCATGCGTCATGGCGTGCGGAACACAACGTCCGAGTGGAAACGATTAGGCACGAGCGAGCAAGTTCTAGGCTGGATTCGTCACGGGGTTCGCATACCTTTCATCGACGGCCGCCGGCCCCCGCCTTTCAATTGCGGCACCTCCATACTCGACGCAACACATGAGCAACTCAACTTCATGGACTCCGAGCTTCCAAGATTCTTGTAGTCATGCGCCTAGGAATTGGGACAGCGGAGCAAGTGAGTTTCCAGAATATTTTTGTCCCAAAACCGGGCGAAAGCAAATGGCGACTCATTATCGACGTACGCCCCATGAACAAGTACTGCAAGGAGTACAACCTAGCCTACGAGACACTCAAGCACCCCGAGAACCAGACGCGCGCCGGCGACCGCATGGGCGCATGGTCTCCTTCGATCTCACGAACGCCGACTATACACTAGGCATAAGCGAGGAGGACGGAGGCTTCTTTACGGTAAATTATCGCGGGACGTTGTACCGACTAGCCGGCCTACCGATGGACTGGAAGTGCGTCAACTACTTTTTTGCCGTCTTACTGAAATTTTCATCCGACAAGTTCGCGAACCGCTGCTCAACCCCACCGAGCACACCCCCCGCATCTCCATGAATCGGTAACCCACGCGACCAAGACCCTCCCAGCGCTACTTGCGCAACTCACGATGGAGAGGCGCCCGATTACTCCCGCACATGGACGACTTCATTTTTTTGCCGACAAAAGATACGCAGTCCTGCAGCTCCGCGACCGTGTCGCGTCCCCGCTCGACCGCCTCGGGCTAGGACGCAACCCGAAGAAAGATAATTAGGAGCCTACACACATCTGCGAGCACCTCGGCCTCAAGATCGAAACCACCAGCTCCACCTTCCGAGCCCCGACTGCGAAACTACACGCCATTACAACCCTCTCCCGGACTGTATTGCAACGCTCTTCACGGGACGCTTGATGGCTACCAGCCCGACAGCTCGCGGTACTCGCCGGAAAAGCACATTACCTCTACCTCGCCATCCCGGCAGCACGCTTATACATCCGCAAATTGCACGACGTCCTCGCTACACGAACGGGATAGGGAGGGCGGGTGAAACTCATCTACCAGCTGAAGCGAGACCTCCAATGGTGGACGCAAGTCTCCTGCGCCAACAATGGCCGCTCCATCTTCTCCCGAATCGAGACCGCCTACTTGCACTGCGTCATCTTAAGTTACGGTTGGGAAGCAATTCTGAACGAGCAATTGGAAGCACGAGATTTCCGGTCACATGCACATCAACAACAACACATCACATGGAATGAGTTGAAGGCCGTGCGACTCGCAATCCTTTCGTTCCTACCGCTATTGCGCGGACGGAAAGTACTATTGCACGAGGACAATGAAGCAGTTGTGGCTGTACCCATTCACCTCACGTCTAGGTGGCCACCCATGATGGACAAGCTTCGACAACTATGGGAACTCATCGACGCCAACAACATCGGCATTCGCGCGCGTGGTATTCGATCCTCGGCGAACGTAAGGGCCGACAAGCTCAGCCGAGAAACAAACAAGGACGATTGGCGGCTCAACTCCCGCATCTTCACTTACATGGACTCGCTGTGGGGCCCCCACTCCATCGACAAGTTTGCCACGCAAGGCAACACGCAGCTTCCACGCCACAGTGCCCGTTGTCGAGACCCAACCTCCAAAGCCGTGGACTACTTCCATCTTCCCGACAGGCTGTGGTCGTCGGATACTAACAAGTGCAACCCTCCTTGGGCGCTCCTTCCCGACCTCGTCCGAAAGTTACGCCTATCTGGCGTCGAGGCAACTTTCATCGCGCCATATTAGCCCGCCAAATTGTGGTACCAACTACTCAGCGAACTATCCGACGAGCAAATCTTGTACCCCCCACCCGAGATTTATTCTTTCCGGGCAAGCGCGAAGCGTACCAAGATGTAGGACCGCCCGGCTGGAGCGTCACGGCCTTCCACGTGCCACACCGGCATGGCTATACCGGACATGAGAAACTCTCAACCCAACCCCGACCGCACGGACGTCCGCGCCCCTCTCTAGACACGTCCGGACAAATGCGGACAACAAGCACCCCGCGGCATCAGTGAAGAACCGACTCATCGACCCTTCGGCCCACGCACCTTGGCACGCCTCGATGCCCAACCACGTCGGAGCACTCGTCGGGATGGACGGCCTAGGCTACCTCGTGCTCGACCTCCTCACCGGCTCCTTCGCCCCCACCACCCAAGACAACTACGGCACCGAAATGCGACGTTCCACTGTTTTTTGCGACGAAGAGGGCATCATCCCGCTATAGGCTACCGCGGCCGACATGCTACGCTTTACATAATGGCTCGCCCGAGCATGAACATTCGCGACAAGCAACCTCCAACCCTACTTCTCAGCGATCAACAAATATTTTCGAGACTACCTAAGGAGCCAGTGGCGTTAGGACCACTTCTAACGGACGCACGTTGAGGACCATGCAATAACAACCCATCACCGACCCCGACGTTCGCGTACGAATCCCAACACCCATCGTACAACAAGTGCTACAATTCGCCAACCCGACCTCTCACTAACACCCACCACACCTTGCTTACAACCTCCCCCCCCCCTCCATGACATTTCCCTACTCCCACCCCCATCCCTACACTCACCACCCTCTCTTATGCTCCGAACGACCACCCGTTCCAAAGAGCTCACACTCGACGACATGCGCAAGACCTCGACGGACGGATCCCCCGGAGCCTTCCACCCTCGCCCTATGACAACCCCGGCCGGCATGGCCGCAAATCTTCCCTAACTCCACAACGGACGGGGAGCTCCGCCCCCTGAAGGCCCGACGCCCCGCTCCCACGCCATGCACAACCTCAAATGCCATACGCCAACACACCATCAACACAGACTTACCTCCCTCCCGCCACACTTTACACCCCGCACATGCACGGATACCGTACATAACTACCTCCACGACTTAAACCTCGCCCATGGCCTCCCCACCCTTCTCGGTAACCTAGACATAGCCGCAATACTCTCCTTCCAGTGGGGCCTTTATCAAGAACTCGCAAACATTCACACCATAGCCCAATCCCTCGAGCTCCACATGCACATACACAATTATAACCCACATTGAGGTAGATGCCCACCACTGCCACGGGTCATTCTAGATCCAATGGATTAACCGCGCGAACGTGGACACCCCACTCGACCCGGGCACCCTAACCAACCTCTCCTCATCCTCACATGGCAACACTTTCAGTGTGGCCTCTTACATATAACCCATACTATTGCAAATTGGATTGATTTCCTCTACCATCCACCCCCACCAGACCTCCTCCACCGCTCCATATCATTACTCTCCGCATGGAACCCCAACACCACACTTCCCATTCCGTCACTACACATCCTCCACCCTCCCCCCCGACAACTTGACACCGGCCACGCATGGTCATGCGGTACCCACGTCCTCATGCACACCTACTTCATACCCACATCACCCTATGACCAACCCCATGCCCCCCTCCCTCCGACCCCGGCACCATGTTTACACACTCCACTCCCTTCTCTCGCACCACGCATTCCGCTCCGCCCCTTTCCCCATCGGCCGCTCATAACTCTCGGCAGCCTTCACACCCCTCCCCTCAAACTCCCGACACACACACACACACATACACACATACACACACACACACACACACACACACACACACACACACACACACACACACACACACACACACACATGACATCCCCCCTCCCAGCCCCCCCTCCGTACCTGCCCCCAATGTCAACCAGTACCCCCACAACCGCCACCACTACCCGCCCCGCCTCAACCCACCCGCACTATCCCGGATAACCCACCCCACTTCCCCACTCACAACCGACAACCAGCCCTCCCTCAACACATCGCCCAACCTCTTCACCTCATCAACCTCAACACCCGCAGCATGCACACCTCCATCATGGATGAAGACCACCTCGCCGCCACTCGTTACCCAGACGTCTTCCGACTCACCGAATCCCCCCCCCCCGTCCCTCTTCGACACTTACTCACCACAGTCCTACGGCATCTACCATCGACCACCCTATTAGCACTAGCACCCCGTTGCCTAGTGCTCATGTACAAGGTAGGTATTTGTCATCCTAGTACTTAGTGTTATGCTAGTAGCGGTTCTCTATTTCCCCGTTAGTGGCGGTCGGCCGGCCTTGCCGGTGCCTTCGCCGGCCGCCATCTCTCTCCTTCTCACTTCTCTAGTCACCACACCCGCCCCCCTTGTGGGGCTGCCACGACCTACATGTAACTATCTGTTCCCGATTCCGACACACCCAACCCCAACCGCCCCCTCACCTACCTTCTCCCGTAGCGCACGTCACTAACATACTCCCCCATCATAGGCGATCTTGCTTGGAAGTGACATGACTTCGCTTACACTTACGGCTCCAAAACGGGAGGCTCCTCCCCCCTTGGAGCGGCTGCCACCCACCCCGCCTCGGATACACGCGTCAAAATTCTGGTGACCTCCAACCCTCCCTCACACACCATCAACCGTGCAAAACTCGCGGGCATCGGTATCAGCCCCCAACTCGGGCATACCCACCTCCTTACGGACCATCACGGCTGACTTTGGTAACAAGCCCATCAAATCATTGACATCCACCACAGTCATCCACAACCCACTTCACTGCCACCCTCCTCACCCCACCCACATGCCCACCCGTCCAGTTGATGTTGACGAAGGCCTCTCGCCCGACTCCCTCACCTCGTGTCATGCCATCCTACCCGAAGACATACTTCCCTCAGTATTGCGACCCCCCGCTCACAAAGCTGACTTCGTCCGGCTCCTCGAACCTAGATTCGTTGGACATACAAACGGCCGTCGACGTTACTCCTCCATTACAAAGATTCAGATAGGGGAATGGAAATACTGCACCGACCACAACCTCTCCCACACCGCACAACCGATTCACGATAAATACACCCCCATTTGCCAATGCCATTCGACAACGCTGGCTAGGTGCCGGGTCGACACTTTTCCCATAGTCACGAGCCGCACAATTACACCTCACACATATAGGATAACCAGTCTCACTTCCCTTCTCACCCTCCGCACTTACCCTCCTGGCAAACTCGTCTAGAAAGCACGACTCGAAAACACGCGCATCCTAACACCACTCCACTTGCACACTGTGCAATGGATGCACCACCCCCTTCTCATCTACCGCATAAAATCTCGCACGACCACACGCCGTACCTCCACTTATTGCATCTACACACGGCCCTTACTTAGAGATACGACCCTCACGCACGACACACTCTCCCGGGGGGGGGGGGGGGTAAAAACTCCCAACGCCCTTTGAAGAAGTTGGATTTAGGCGGTTCACGGTCTGGCCCTGAGTTATAAGTCCCCTACGCGGCATAATTGGGAGGGCCTAGAGACAGCAACCGGTTTCACCCGGTGCACGTTGTAAACAATTTCAATTTCAATTCCATTGTCCGACCTATTGACTTTTTATTTAGTACTTTATGTTATACAATTTACCGTAAGTCATCGAAATCTCCTAGTTTGCGGCATGGTCTTGCATCGCCGAAACGATTTTTTCGCGCGGGCGTTGCGGTATAGAGATATGTTGGAGACTATGCCGTAAGTCATCGAGAATAAGCCTAAGAGTCAAACCGTCAATGTCTAAAGTAGCCGGAACAACGTAAGTACCATCAAGATGAATGGTCGACGGAGAAGCCACGGCTTGAGCTGGTGTACGCATGTTAGCGGTAACGTACGGAACATAAACGGAAGCCGCGTAAACGTACACGTGTTGAAGTTGGTTACAAGACAAGGGAACTCGAACACGGACTCCACTGGACAAGGTCAAATCGTCGACGGCAAGAGTAAGGCCGGCTTCCTCGAATAGTTCACGAACAACCGCGTCGACAAGTTCTTCATTACGCGAAGTACCACCGGGAGGAAACCACGATTTACCAGTACGAGATTCGCGATGTAATACGACCTTGGTGTTTCAGGCATTGGTTCCTCCGACATGCAGTACGACCACGACGTAATTACCGGGACCAACGGAAGTGTTAGCTATAGCATCCCGTTGCCTAGTGCTTATGTACACGGTAGTTGTGTATCATCCTAGTACTTAGTGTTATGATATTAGCGGTACTCTATTCCCTACTAGTGGCGGTCGGCCAGCCCTGCCGGTGCCTTCGCCGGCCGCCATCTCTCTCCTCTCACTTCTCTAGTCACCCCACCCGACCCCCTTGTGGGGCCGGCGCGACCTACGTGTCACAACCCGTTTTCGATTCCGACAAGAAGCCATGTCGAATCAAGCAAGCAACGACTATCGAACTAGGCAGCAACGAAAGCGTGTGAAGATCAAGGCGCTCCGAAACCATTGTGGTAGTTTGCCTCTCAAAGCTAGTTGTTGATACAAACTGCTCTTGCTTGCTGTTGTTATAACTGCATGTGAGATTGCGGATGAGGAAAGATGGGAGATGTTTCACTGCTAAGTGTGTTTAACATTGGAATTTAAACAGAAAATGGCAAATTGTGAGTGTCACCTCCCTCTAATGCACTAGGCTTAAATAGGTCTAGTCGTCTCGCTAGCTCTCGGGTGCTCTTGCGTTTTCTTCGAGGCAGGCGCTAGGCCTCTCGTAACGGTCAAACCGAACTAGCGCCGCGCCGCCGCATCTTGTCTAATAAGACCAACGCGTCGTCTAGTGCCTCGGGGATATGTGTATGATATGATTTATCATACATCAGGATGTATGATTGCGGGTTTTAATAATTAGTACAATTTTCTGCTGAATACCGCTAGATACGGTATGTCGATATATGAAGTCGTAGCAGACACGCAAAAGCTCATACATGCGCAAATCACCGATTGCGGCCACTGGGCGAGCGACCATCCCTATTCTACGGCACGGTATCACCACGCCCGCCTATCCGTGGAGGCGGAGGGGTCAAAGGATAGCGGGGGCGCGGCAGTGGGGCGTGTTTATCCCGTGCGGACCCGCTTCATGTTGCCAAGAGCGACCGGGTCTAGTCGCATGTGGTGCTCGAAGCAGTCGCGGCTCTTGCGGGAGCCGGGCATACACAAGGGAGTCCCACACTGCACGCAGTAAAACGACGTCTAGTGCGGGATACCCTCGTTACGGTAGCTGCGGAGGCAGCGAGCTTGCTTGCTTCGGCCCTTTTCGGAGCGGCCAAAGTTGCCCGGGACGTGGACGCGCTTTTCTTGAAGGACCCGTTTCGGCTCGGCCAAATATACGGATGCTGTCCTTCTATGACGTGGGCCGGCACAACGTGATCATGTAGCCCGTTGTAGAGCAGTCTTACTTAAAATCTCGGCGAAGTCCTTGATAGTTTGAGTAGAGTAGGGGTCGGAAGCGGAGACGTGAAACTTCACTAGTTTCCAATAGTTAGTAACGCAAGTACCGGCCAAGGTAGTCGCTAGTCGGAACCAACAATCTTGGGTTAGCGAAGCCTCCTCCATCGCAAGCTCGTGTTGTCGTGATTGGTTGTGTTTGTCTACCCGAGGACTGCGCTCGAAGTAGTTGGACACGACATTATTGAACCATGCAAACACAGTTAGTGTGGAAGATAACGTACGCAAACGTAGTTACAGTCACAGTCCCGCAAACGGAACAGTTACAGCGACAACCAGCCTACAGGCGTGGTGTCGGGACAACAGAAGCGGGAGAGCTGTAGCCTAGCGACAGCTCTGTACCGAGTCAAACAGTTTATCGGTATGTCCGATCTAGACATGTACTAATCATATCTAGAGTAGCTTACAGTAGCTATCTGCAACTAATACGTATGCGGTATTACTTACAACACTCCCCCTGAAGGTAGCTACGGGATGAAGCGTTGCATTGGGTCTTGTCCTCCAAGGATCGCACTTCGGTGTCGTGCTAGTGCAGGTCCTGGGAGGGGTTTGGTGAGCATGTCAGCCACCATCTGGTCAGTGGGGAGGTACCTCAACTTGATGGTCCCTTGCTCCACGTGGTCTTTGAGAAAGTGCCACTTCAGGCCGATGTGTTTAGTCTTCTCGCTGACCAAGGCATTCTGGGAGTATGCAATGGCGCTTTGGTTGTCCTCCCAGATGGTGGTGGTTTCGGTGATGGGGGAGTCGAAGATTTCCCCCGGGAGTTGTCGGAGGTGGAGTCCCTCCTTGGTGGCGTCAGCCGCAGAGTAGTACTCGGCTTCACACGTGGATTGAGCCACACAAGTCTGTTGTTTGGACTTGTAACTGATTGGCCCGCGTCCGAGGGTGAAGAGATAGCCGGAGCGAGACTTGCGGGTGCTGCTGTCGTTGGCCCAATCAGCGTCGGCAAAGCCTGTGAGTTGGAGACTGTGGTCCAGGCCCCCCCCCAACGTCAGGCGCATGTTGATGGTGCCATGGAGGTAGCGGAGGACCTTTTTCAGAGCTTGCAAGTGTGCCTCGGTGGGCGAGGCTTGGGCAGAGCCGAGGATGCTCAACGCCGTGGAGACATCGGGGCGTGTACAAACGGCGGCGTACTGAAGGCTGCCCAGGAGGCTTGGGTAGACGTCCTTGGCCACTCCTGTGAGAGAAGGCGAGTTCAAGTGTGCAAGGCCGGCGAGGAAGCCTGGGTCCATCGGAAGGGACGACGGCTTAGAGTCAGACATGCCGTACTTGGCGAGGATGTCGCGCAGGTACTTGGACTGGTCCAGCGAGATTGTGCGCGTGGAGCGATCGCGGGTAATGTGCATGCCGAGGAGTTGGGAGAGGTCGCCTAGGTCCTTGATTTTGAACCGTGCTCCGAGTTGGGCTTTGAACGATGCGAGCCAGGTGGCATCATTGCAGGCCGCGGGAATGTCATCGACGTACAGGGCGATCATGGCGAAGACGTGGCCGGCGCGATAGATGTAGATGCACGGGTCGGAGACGCATTGTTGCCATCCATGGTCGACGAGCCACGCACGAAGTAGCATGTTGAACTCGCGGGGGGACTGCTTAAGGCCGTAGAGGCAACGCTTGAGGTGACAAACCTTGGACGTTCCATCGGTGAAGCCGAGGGGCTGGCGGATGTACACATCCTCCCGGATGGGGGCGTAGAGAAACGCTGTGTCGATGTCAAGTTGGCAGAGTTCAAGGTCGCGGGCGGCTGCAATGGTTAGGAAGAGACGCAGGCTGGCCATGCGGATGACCGGGGAGAAGGTCTCCGTGTAGTCCAGTCCAGCGCGTTGACTGCACCCCTTGGCGACGAACCGCGCTTTGAAGCGGGAGACGTCGCCGGCTGTATCCGACTTGACTTTAAAGATCCACATGCTGTTAACGACCATGCGGCCGGGGGGGAGGTCCACAAGGTCCCACGTGCCGTTGCTGATGAGGGAGGAATACTCCTGTTGCATAGCGGCTTGCCATTGGGGGGCTTGGGCGCTGTCCAGCGCAGCTCGGTAGGATTTTGGTTCCACACACTCTCGGGCGGAGAGGAGGGCGACGGCAGTAGGGGACGTGCCGGCAGGTGTGTGTGGGGGACCAGTGACAAGGTTGGGGACGTGAGGGTGCTCAAAGATGTCCTCTTGAGCTTTTCCTTGTTCAGGATCACAACACGCCGTGACGAGTGTGGGTGGGTAGTCGGACAGGTGGGCAACCATATCGCCGTAGCGAATGGGGTGGGAGCGGAGCCGAGCATGGCGAGGGGTTGGCGGGGGGGGTAGGGGTGTGGGTGATGTGAGGTCAATGGGGTGGGATAGGGGTGAGTCTGCGGGGACGTCGTCCGAAGAGTCGGTGATGGCCGAGTCGACGGAGGGTTGTGTGTCGAAGCCTGGGGTGTCTTCCTGAAAGACAACATGTACGGAAGTGGTGATGCGACGTGTTTCCGGATTGTAGACACGATACCCGGGTGCGTCAGGGGGATAGCCCACCATGACGCCGCGAAATGCTTTTTCACTGAGTTTCCGACGTTGTTTGTCGGGGACCTTGGCGAAAACGGCGCAGCCGAAGACGCGGAACTTGGAGGCGTTGGGCACTGACGACGTAAGGAGTGTGAGGGGGACGCCCCCATTAGGTCCGACCGAGCGACTGTACGTGCGGTTGCGAAGGTACACAACTGTGCTGACAGCGCACGACCACATGGAGTTGGGAACGGCCATGTTGTGGAGCATCGCCGATGCATTGTCCCGGATGGTGCGCCAGGGACGTTCGGCCTTGCCGAGCATGTGGTGGGCGTATGGGGCAGAGAACTGTACCCCGACGCCGAGGTGTGCGCACATCTGGCGAGTGACAGCAGCTTCAAACACCGAGTCTGAGTCAAATTTGAGGACCGGTGCGAACGCGCCCGTCTGGGAGTGATGGCGGGCATGCAGGTGTTTGATGTCCAAGAGGATGGTTTCCAATTCCGAACATGCGTCGTCTTTAGACTTAAGGAACCGCACCCACATGTAGTTGGTGTGATGGTCGATGACGAGCAAGCAGTAACGGAGGCCATGTGGGGAGGGGACATTGACCGGGCCCCAGAGGTCAGCGGACAGGTTGAGGAGGGGGTGGGATGGCTTCGCGCAAGCGGCTGTGTTGCGTGGTGCAGCTGTGGCTTTGTGAAGGAGACAAGAGTCGCACGAAACTTTGGTTACAGCGCTAGTTAACACAGGGCTAGTCGGGACACCGTGAGTATGTTGGGCCTGAAGGCTTTGCATGTTGAGGTGGCCATATCGACGGTGCCACAGGACGGGATCACACTGGGCAGTAAGGGCAACCTGAGGGGAGGGGTCAAGTGCCGGCGGTGCGGATGGGCTGGAAGGGAGGACCGGCTGGTGGGGAAGGAGGTAGAGACCGTTTCCGGACGGTTCTAGCACACCCATGCCTGTGGGTACCAAAAGCAAACCAGTGTCAGAGTTGGAGGGGAATATGAATTCACAACCGCTGTGAGTTTGCATCCAGCTCACACTAAGGAGTCGGCCGATACGCTGTGCTGAACGAGATGATAGGTCAGGGGTGTAGAGTGCATACACAGTGCGGTGAATGAGCTGGCCAGAGGCAAGTCTGACAGAAATTCGCACAGAGCCACTGCCCTTAACGTCAACGCCGACACCGCCCACGCGAGAGGGAGCGGATGGGGGCGTGAATTTCACGAAGTCATCTCGGAACGCAGTGAGGTTAATCGAGCAGGCGGAATCAACGACCCAAAACTTTGACAGATTACGACCCGGGGCGAGGGAAGAGGAGAATGCCACAGAGCTGAATGGGACACTCACCTCGTCGTCAGCGTAGTCATCAGCGCAGTCCGCGAGGGTGGGTAGGCAGTCGGTGTCATCGGCGGGGGCGTCGTCGGCAGGGACGTCGCTCAGCAGCGCAGCGTGAGCAGCGGGGGTGCCGTCGGCGGCGCCGTACTTCTGGACTGTCAGCCTACGCTTGGCGAGATTCCACTTAAGGATAGCGTCATCCGTGGCAGTGCACGCGGACATGAGATGGTGAAGGCTGCCACAAACGCCACACTTGTTGGGTCGATGGCCGCGAGGGTTACGGTGTGGTGGGCCTCGACCGCTGTGCGAGCCGCGGCCCGCAGCGACGAACGCGGAGATGGGAGGAGGTGATATGGCCGGAGCGGTTGCGTCCGGAGCAGGGTCGTCCTCCATGTTGTGCGCAAGGTGGAGAATGCTGGCCATAACTTCATCAGCCGACATGATGTAGTCCGTGTCAAAGGCGTTGATGACGCATTGCTTCGCCTGACCGTGTGGGCCGCTGCTGGAAATACCGCGCAGCATGAGGAGACCGAGGTGGTGGGGGTGGATGGCAACGGAGCCATCAACCAACTGGCATGTGTCGTTGTACTCGTCAAAGGTCTGGCGCATGTAGTGGACATAGTCACTGAGTGACTGACCAGGGCGCTGTCTGACCGTCAGGTTGTCTAAGAGGGACAAGGAGCGAGCAAAAGACCGACAGTCGAGGCGTTCACAAAGGATGTCCCACGCGGCAGCGGCGCAGTCAGGGCGTGCTGGAGAAACGCATTTCATGGCTTGGTCAGCACGCTTATTCGCGCTGGCTGCATGGAGAAGCAGCGTGTAGGCGTAGTGTTGCGCTTGTTCGTCGAGCCAGACGCCGGAGTCGCGGATGGCCAGCTGAGGAATGAGGTATGCGGCCTTGATGGAGAGGAAATTAAGGAAGGTCCTCTTCCATTGCTTGAAGTCCGTGGTCGGGCACATGACGGGGACCGACATCTTCATGGACCGGTTGAGGGCGTCCTTGTCGAAGCCGGGGGCTTCGTGTGCCGCCCGGTTTATGACCACCGGGTCAATAGTGGGGCGACGACGGCCCCGGGGGGTGGGGTCGCCATGTTGGAGTGGGGGAGAGTGCCGGCCATGAAAGGGAGGAGGTGGTCCACCGGGAAAGGGAGAGCGGCCGGCCATGGGACGCGGAGGGCCGTACGAGTGCGGGTGGTCACGGTGGTCACGGTAGGGGGGGATGAGATGAGAGGGCGCCTCCGTGATATGGGGGCCGGGGTGGTGAAGGGCATATCCGGCGTGGGGGAAGGGGGGAGGTGGTGGGAGGTTATCAACCCGGATGGCGTGCCGCGAGGGGTCGTAGTGCGCATCGGCACGCGCGGGCTCGCGGGGCGCATCGTGGCGGCGCTGTGCGACTGCGGGGTCGCCAACAGGGGCTGCAGCAGGAAAGAGTGTTTCTGCGTCCGGGGTGATGAAACCAGGCTGGGTATGTTCAAGCAGGTGGAGGGTGTGGCCGTCGTGGCTGTCCCGGATGGGTTCGAGTTGGGCATCGTGGCGGCGCTGAGCTACAGGGGGGGGCGGATTAGCACCCCCAGCAGCAACAGCACCCTCGGCCGACTGCGAGTCGAAACGAGCTGTTAAGCTCGCCACTTGCGCAACGAGCAGCGCGAGAGTATCTGGGGGGTGATCGAGGTTGCTCTGGTGAGAGCCTGACTCAGGGGAACCAACAGGTGAAACATGCGGGTTTTTCTGCGCCATTTCGACAGAGGGCAAAAAAGAAAGAGCTGGAAGAAAAACAGGCAGCGGTAAAAACCGCTAGCCGGACTCGTGCCTAACAGCGGTATGCAAAGAGACGGCCTGATGCCCGCCGACCCCTCGGCATGTAGCCCCGGGGTGTCTCAGAGCACCTTTTCTGTATCCTCCACCCTGTGTGGGGCACAAGTCGAGGCCAAGGCCAGGACAGGTGGAGCGCTGCGCTGATGGCGTAGTCGCTAAGCTAATATGAAAATAAAAAAGGTAAGCTACGGCTAGCGTGCAACCTGTGGATGCGTATTCACCCGACAGTGCACCCCCCCGTTCTCCAGCTTGGACATGTGTGCACCCTGTCCACACACGACGAGTGCGTCGGTGTGGGTGGCTGGCTATCTCCGGCGGGTGGCTGGCTTAAGAGGGTGGTGGCGGGTTTTAAAATCGCAGTTTATACTGGCGATACCGCCGACTACAAGTTGAAAGTACTAGGTGTCTATAGAAACTTGCCTTCTGCGGGAGAGCTGTCGATCGCAGCTCGCCGAACCAGGTTGTCGCGCGTGAGTGACGTGAGGCGAGGGCCCATAACCTATTGAACCATGCAAACACAGTTAGTGTGGAAGATAACGTACGCAAACGTAGTTACAGTCACAGTCCCGCAAACGGAACAGTTACAGCGACAACCAGCCTACAGGCGTGGTGTCGGGACAACAGAAGTGGGAGAGCTGTAGCCTAGCGACAGCTCTGTACCGAGTCAAACAGTTTATCGGTATGTCCGATCTAGACATGTACTAATCATATCTAGAGTAGCTTACAGTAGCTATCTGCAACTAATACGTATGCGGTATTACTTACAACAGACATGGGGTCGAGAGATAGCACGGGTAACGATGTTGTCGTTGTCATCCGCCCAACGTTGAGTGTAGTGGTTGCCGTCGGCCATGCCGCCCGCGCCGACAGTGGAGATTAAAAACAAAACTTGGCGCCGGTTGTACTTGTAGCATGTTGCCACTAGTTGAAAACCTTCCATTGTAGTGTCGAGGTGAAGTCTGCTCCATGCTGGTGCCGTAGACATAGATTCATGAAGAAAAACCTTGGGGAAGAGGCCATGCGAGGTCTTCACAACTCCGTCGAAGTGGCGCTTGATCTTGCAAAGGGCCACAACGGCCTGCATGTGGAATATTGAAGGTGTGACGAGTACAGTCATGCAACAATACATTCCAATACATTGTGCATGTACCCGTTACTAAATCCAATTCGTGCTTTTCCATCGGAAGGACGTACAACGTGGGTACGTCGCTACTGCGATTTAGCGATGCGTACTGTACTACCAGTACCTCCCGGTACGTACATGTACGCACAGTTAATCTAAGTAGCCAAACGACGCGCCAAGCGAGGTTTCCAATGCAGAATGTGATTCCCCAGGCTAGACGTGCCACGTCGCTAAGATTGTTGACGATGGTTGGAAATCCCTAGCGCCTGACGCGTAAGCTAGTGTAAGCAGGCGTAAGCTATCTAGGCGGAAAGCTATATAAGCCTAGTGCAACAGAGGGAGGTGACAGAACCATTTAACAATTCCCTTTGTTCAATTACAATATAATGCTAAAGTACCACCAATGAGACATCTTCTCATCTCTCTCCATCTGCACTTCCACCTAGCAATTGAGCAACGACAAAACATAACACAATAGATTTGTGTCTGCAATTAGCTCTCTGAAGGCTAACCACCACAAAGGTAAGTGCCTATCCCACATAGGAAAGCACATAAAACACGACAGCGGTAAGTTCCGTTATGCTTCTCTTACCTTAACAAACCCGAACCAAACATCACCAGGTAGCGTCATGCCGTCATCACTGGCATCCTCCGCCATTCGTCGCACACATGCGGTAGACACTCCATATTCGGCTGCATATGTTTTTTCGCGCATGTCGTTCTTCCCCTTTTGCACCTCTATATATACCATCACGCCGGTTGCACAGTCGCACATAGTCTTCAGCTCCGTCCCCAAGGGCTTTGGCTTGCGGTGAATACCGTTTTGCTGGGGAGCCCGCCTGGCTTGTCTTTCCGAGGCTTATATGCCGACATGCTTTCATCCATCGTTTGGTAGACCCCTTGGTGTAGAACGTCCCTCCTACTTGTGTTGAAGTCGTCCACACCATTCCGGAACCATGCCCACGGGTCTAGGCCATTCTTTTGTATCTATGCTTTGCAATATCTAATAAGAGAAATGTATTCTTGAATGTGTGGAATGCCATGCATTTTTGAAATTGTGGTTGGTCTCTTACTCCATCAAGCATGTTGCTATTCTCTCACAAATCTCTATCCATTTGCCCATAGACGGTTCCCGCTACCATCAAACCCCAAAACCTGACGAACTCTGTTGGGCAGACCTGCCTAAAGTCCGCCCTCTTGCGCAAGCCTTCATCGTTTAGCTTCCGGAGGTCGGCGTGCATGTCCCCGGGGTAGAGCCGGAGCCATAGCTTCAAGATGTCTACTCGTCCGTCCGTCACATGTAAGCCTTCCTTCAGCCCCACATGCAGTCTCATTTGAGCGGCACGCACAACGGTTGTGTATGCAAGTGGGTCGTGCTTCGCAGCGTCATCATGTTGGAACACCGTCCACGTCGCCATTGTCCTTGGTCGACGTAATGTGACGGTGACGCCATGTACGGGTGGGACCCACGCGGCGTCCTCGACGCCTTAGGAGTCCTCGGCGGTATCGTCGGGGAGAGTGAGGTCGCCCTCGTCGTCGGACGAGTCGCCCTCCATATCGAGGGTTTCGCTCGTGTTGGCGAGAATCTCCCCCGCGGCGGTAGGTGGCGATATGTCGTTGGACCCGGGGTTAGCGGAGGACCCCCACGACATGGGTGTAGAGGTAGTGTGGGTTCGATAGTCGGCGTACCGGTATCACTCACTACCTACCTGTTAATTTTACTTTTTGGCCATCCGCCACTTAGTAGCCAGTTGCCGTAAAACTTTTCGCTTTGAAGACACGTGAGAGGCACTTCCCGGAGGTGAAAGTTTGATCCACGGGCACGCGAATATACCTTAGGAGGTAAGTCAACGATTGGGATGCAATGGTGGCAATTCGAGTCGTTTGACTGCCGGCACGACGCTAGAGCAAGTCGGTGCCATTCAACTTCAAAACATAGTGTAAGGGACGCTACCGTAACCAAAAAAGTCACATGTCTTCAGCACCCGACTCCAGACACCTCAACCAAGATCACACATGCCCACGGCCACCAAACGTAGGCCAGAGGTTGTATAAAGATTGTTGTGCAAGGTCACTGGAATTTTTGTTGTATTGAGGTGGTGGTGGCGATCCGCCCGCTAGCAAGGTGCGCCGACGATATTGTCCGTTTTCGATATTTAGAACCCCCGATCCTCGACAACCCATAGAATATCGTTCTCACTCTCACTCGCTGATTTCATTGAGCACATATAAAATCGACATGCATTCACATATGCCAATCGTTTGACTCGCATATACGTGCGCACGCAAAGCCTGCGCTTCGGTGATGAGTCGTGCAGTTGGTGCGGACCCATGGTCGCATGGCCCCGAGGACAATCTTTGTAAGCCATCCCGCCCTCGCCGCCCCAACGCTCCTTTGCGGCCTTTCGCCAACCTGTCCAGTAATCTTCGCAACCAGCTATATGCTCGTGCCTTGAAAATCTGAGAGGACGACACGACTGGGACTGGCTACCTAGCGTGTGGTTTAAAGGCCACCAAAGAGGCTCTTGTGAGCGTTTCCACCACCGATCGCCCCGTCCTCAACCAACAAATTTACAGGCGGGCCACCGCTAATATGTTGAAGCTTGCTAACGCCGCCGCTAGCATCAGTCCCGACCATTCGGTAAATCCTTCCTTCGAAACGTGCAATATCAATGGCGACGGGAGTAGCCTTTCTTCTGTGGAATGACCTCGGGGTGCGGGCCGGAAGGGGAAGTCGGGCCGGAAACAAAAGGTGCCCGGACATGCGCGACTCCGGTAGCTCTTCCGCTAAGAGTGTCTCTGGGAGTCTGGGGGGACACCTCTCCCCGTGTCTCCAACCGTTGCTAGCTGCAACACTACAGACATATATGCCCGTGCCCGGGAGGTATAGTTGAGGATTCTGCAAGCGTCATTTGGCCCTACCGAGGCATAAGCCACCAATCACGGCCAATAGTCAGCAACACCAGCACATCATCTCCCGCATTTCCCTGAGCACTTCCAAGAGGAGCTTTCGGGTGCCTTTCAAAAGCTGCCCGCTGTGGAGGATATGGCAGCCAAGTCCAAGGAGGAGGTCTTTTCCACTTACCTTAATATGTATCAAGTAATGCATGAGAGTGTCCGCCTCGTCTCACACATGCGGATGGCGTTGACGACGACGCCCGAGACGAGGGCGCCGGGGAGAGCCGAGTTGGCCGCATCACGGCAAAGGACATATGGGCCTAATGGGGACTAACTGGAAGTGCAACACGCGTTGAGGCGTTAGCTGTTTTGCGGTTCAAAGACAACGAGCGGAAGCGTAAAGCACAAGAAAAGGCCGACATAGACGAGGAGCGGGAGTCAAAACAACGCAGGAATGTCGTCGGCGCGATAACGAAGGCGCTCACCTTGCTCGAAAAGGTCGCTAAAGGCGGGCCCTCCGTGGTTAAATCCCTCCGCGTGACGGACTTGAAGGCACTACTCGCGCACAGCGACCTTCAAGGGGGTACTGACGTGAAAGTGGGCAAAGCTGAGCTGCTCGAGCGTGTCATGGCATTGGTAAGCGTTAAGTCAACAGTAGCGACATACCTCGACTCGTCGTCCGCAAGATCACAAGCCCAACCGGTCACCCAAACACCAACACCCGCATTTCCGGCACCTAGTGCCCTCCATGGTATCCTCCAGGCTGCATTGGAGAGTTCCGCGGCCCCAACCAGTGGGTAGCTTGCGCTAGGGTGTGACAACAACGTCACAAACAATTCCGAAGTTGTAGCGATGTCGGTACCTCTACATGTCCCGGTACCTGTAGTTTTCATTTTCCACGCAGTGGCCAGAAATTGTTTAATTGTAACATTTGACACCCTATTTTCAGCCCCTGCCTAACGGTCGCTCACTTAGTCTCATGCCCTAAAAAAGAGCATCCGCACCTAGCTTAAGAGCTTAAGTTTCCGTTGGGAAAGTAAGAGAAGTGATTTTCAAAATAGCGACGGAGATATCAAGATTTTCATCAAAATTTTTTACGGCCTTGAGCTAGAAAGTCATGTTAACATGTACCATGTAATTATTGGTACTAATAACGCACTCTCCGTAACTGCACCGGGAATATGCACCGCTGGTCGGGGGGGTTCAAAGGGCATTCGCACTGCAACGCGTTGTGCGTCGTTGGTTTGTGTTAGTGGTGGGGTTAAACGGCATGCGTTGTCGGGTTCGACGCGTAGAGCGCGAGCCGACTCGTGTTTCGGCGGCATGCCATCCCCATTTGCCACCCACATGCCTTCACCGATAGACTTGCCGATTCTCCCGTAGGTTCGGTCACGTTGTTGTCGTTGTGCACCATCTTCAAGGGGCTGAAGGAGGGGTCTACGGGCGGGATTCCAATCGTTACGATCTTCCTCATGGTGGTGGTGATGGGTCGCAGAAAGGCAATCTCGGCAAATCGTACGTTTGAACCGCTTCCGCACCACCCCAAGTCTTGAGTCAACGGAGTTTAGCATATGACACTCTTAGGTACAGGTACACGCTCTCAAAATTTGACAAAGTACTAACTTTTCGTCGCGTGGGGCTGATCCATTTTTAACTTGACTCTAGTGCATGATTGGTCATACAAATGTTGTACTTTTCATACACATATCCCCGAGCCCCCATGCTAACCCCGACACTCGAAGCACACAATACGGCTACTCTTACTAAAACTTGCCAGATCGCCATTTGTTTTCCATATTAAGTTCCGTCCCATCGACGTCCGAATCTGCCCGACTAGGATGGCCGACACCACTTTATTTGTGTCATCTTGTATCACTCTTTTCCGCGGCCGCTGCTGTTCAAATCTGCAGCACCAAGCACTTTCACGTCTCTCACAAAATGACTGTCATTCTTTGTAATCAGAAAACAATATTTCAGCTAAACGTACGGGTACTGATACATATACTCTATCCGTGATGGGGACCCGAGCTCTGGAGACGCTTTGAGCGTGTGCGGTACCCTACCCCGCCTAGGGCAAGAGGGTATGGCTGGCGGGCGGTGATCTCCAACTACAACCACCAGCAGGACACCGTCACAGGACTCCACACTTCACAACACGCTCAGTGGAGCCCGCCTGCACTTGCGCATTGTCTTTTGCGCCGAATTTGAGCCTCCACCTAGCATAGCAAGACTGGCGCAGTATTGTACAGTATGCCCTACTTGCACCTTGTACGTTGCTGTCTGTTTAGCTCTTTCGCGTTTTACGTCACTGTCGGCTTTGACTCCGACCAAAAATGAAATACTTTTGAAGCCTGCGCTCTCTTGACAACACACCTCTCTCGCCAGCTACCACTACCGGGCGCGCACGCAGCTCCAATACGCGTAGGATGTTTCACTTAATTCATCTACCGCCTGACTTGTAACACTTATTTGTTAGGCTATACTGGTGGCAGCAGCTGCTGCAGCGTAGGCGGAGCCGCGCGACGGGTGTGACGGCCGCGGCCGAGTCAGTGAATTGTAGCGAGTGACGGGATATCGACGATAAGGAGTTTGAGGGACAGCCCCGTCTCGAAGTCTCCGGTCAAATATTTGCGCCAACCTCCTCCTAATTTTTTTATTTTGCTAAGTATCTTTAAGGGGATAGCGTGCAAACTAGCAGGTGCGGAAGGATGGATGGGGTGTTACGACACGTCGGTTAGCCCTTTTCTTTCGACTCGACTTTCACTCATTTATTTTTTCCCTACTGATAAAGCGGACCGACAGATTCGCCCCCCTCCCCCCCCCCCCCCCCCCCCCCCCCCCCTT
>JAPMLY010002448.1:0-27500 GCA_026401115.1 Tetraselmis chui
TGGTATTCCGATTACGGTACACGGCTCGCGAGCCGTGTACCGGCCAAATAGGAACACGGTTCAGACGAAAAGGAACACGGCTTGAGCCTCAAGCCGTGTTCCTCTTCGCCAGAGCCGTGTACCGGGAGGAGGTACACGGCTCTAACGCTCAGTACATTACACAGTATATCCCGCTTATCGCGTCGCGCGGGGCTCTTCCCCCCTATAGCTGGCAATAATCGCTACGCAGTATCGCTACGCAGTATCCCGCCACCCACAGCCCCGTCCAGCATCGCTAGCACATTCCGCCCAATATGCCTCGGCGCAAACGTTCCGAAGAGGGGGCCGCGCAAGCCGGAAGCTGGCACTGGACAGAGGCGGAGAAACAAGTTGCCCTTGAGGCGTCCCTCTCCGCCTCGGAGTTGGGGCCCACGAAGAAGGAGGCTCCCGATGGCGGCCTGAAGGGGGTGGAGGTGCCTCTCTGCGAGCGTGCCGCAGTTCTCTTCAAGCAGCTCGCGTTCGGTCGCTTGAAGCACCTCTTTGTAGGGGGGAAGGTAACAGCAGAGCAAAGCGTGGAGCTGCGCTGCCACCCGTCGCGCTCCGTGCGAATATGGGAGAAGTGGTTGGAGATAAAGACGGAAGTTACGGGCGTGATATTTGAGGTATTCGCCCACTGATAGCCCGGGAAAGCCCATCGTGTCGCAACCCGACACTCGATCTGCTATATATGTCTATGTTCCACCCTCTTTAGGTCGCCGGCGAGTTCTTGGACGACGAAGGGCACCCCCCCTCCGGAAAACAATGGACGGACATAATCGACAAGATAAAGCGCGCCTACTGGCGCAGGAAGGAGCTCGACAGGCTCCGCGCTCATCATGCCGTCGCAAAAAAAAAGGCCCGCAAGCAACGCGACAAGGAGGCAGTAGAGGGTGCAATAGCTGGCGATAGCTGCGACCAACAGCTGCAAGACCCGCTCGTGAAAAATATGACGAAAAAACAGCGGAAGGCAGAGATCGCGGCGGGTGCTATCGCGGACGACAGCTGCTCGGAGGAGGACGCGGGGGTGGCTATAGACGCCGCCGTTGTGCCGCCCATGAAGGAATCGTGGGAGCCAGTGGAGTTCAAGATCTTTGTTCAATACGGACCTCCAGCTGGTGCAGCTTGTCGGCCTGAGTTGGCCTTCGTGGCGTCGGCGAGGGGAGGTATGGACGCGGTGGAGCTGCCGTGTGACGGGGGGGGAGGGGGGGGGGGGTGAGGTCGCGGACCGCCCAGCGAAGAGCCGGTTGGAGGCAAGAAAGAAGAAGCTGCAGTTCGACAGAAAACACAAAAAGGAGAAGAAGGACCCTGGGTCTCCTGAAGGTGATATTAACTTGGTATCTCCGGAACTCACCCCTGCGTCTAAGGCTGTGAGGGGAGAGTTAAGGGGTATTAAGCGTGAGATGTTTTCCATGAATTATCAAAACTCTTTGACTTTGGCATTCAGTATGGCAGCTGAAAATCATGCTCAGCAGCAAGCCATTGTTGCGGATGTAGAAGAGTATAGGTTATATATGAAGGAACAGTTCCTATCACAGCGCGCGAGGCAGCCAGGTGCACCGGTGCAGCCAGGTGCATATATTGGTGCCCCAAGCACGTCGAGACAAGCTGATAGTGCAGCAACTGATAAAGCTAGCGAAGCAGCAACGGCTGACTTAACAATTTCTAGCACTGCCAATGAGAATGGGGAGGAGGGGGATGGCCATGGCGTGGAGGAGGTCTAGGCAGAAGCCTCTGTTAATGAAATGTAACCATCAATTACATTTGGTGAATCGAACAACGCAAACGTCGAACACACATCAATTACATTTAAAATCTGCAACTATGCAATGCTGCTAGAGCTGCGTAGCCACAAAAGCATATTCGCACGGTCTAGCCATGCATGGTGCTCTACAAGGAGTTTCCTGAAGCTCTCATACCCAGCTTCCATCAGGGGTTGCACGGTCCAGAAGAGCGAGCCCGTCGACGTGAAGTCGTCATCTACATCACGACGAACTCGAGAACCATCGCTAGACACAATGTTGCGGTAATGCTGTGTAGTGCATACCGAACAATGGGGAATTAGTATATTGATGTTCCATACTACTTGTGCGCGTGTCTGTCTGTGCTTGTCTGTCTGTGTGTGTGGGGTGTGTGTCTGCGTGTGTGTGTGTTTGTGTGTGTGTCTGTTTGTCTGTGTACGCGTGTCTGTCTGTGTCTGTTTGTCTGTGTGTGTGTTTGTGTGTGTGTCTGTTTGTCTGTGTCTGTTTGTCTGTGTGTGTGTTGGTGTGTGTGCCTGTTTGTCTGTGTGTGCGTGTCTGTGTGTCTCTGTTTGTCTGTGTGTGCGTGTCTGTGTGTGTCTGTCTGTGTACGCGTGTCTGTGTGTGTCTGTTTGTCTGTGTGTGCGTGTCTGTGTGTGTCTGTCTGTGTACGCATGTCTGTGTGTGTCTGTTTGTCTGTGTACGCGTGTCTGTCTGTGTCTGTTTGTCTGTGTGTGTGTTTGTGTGTGTGTCTGTTTGTCTGTGTACGAGTATTTGTCTGTGTCTGTTTGTCTGTGTGTGTGTTTGTGTGTGTGCCTGTTTGTCTGTGTGTGCGTGTCTGTGTGTCTCTGTTTGTCTGTGTGTGCGTGTCTGTGTGTGTCTGTTTGTCTGTGTACGCGTGTCTGTCTGTGTCTGTTTGTCTGTGTACGCGTGTTTCTGTCTGTGTCTGTTTGTCTGTGTGTGCGTGTCTGTGTGTGTCTGTTTGTCTGTGTGTACGTGTGTTTGTCTGTGTCTGTTCCTGTCTGTGTGTGTGTGCCTGTTTGTCTGTGTGCACCGTACGCACCGTCGCAGAAGAGGGGGGGCATGACTGCGTGGTGTTTACTCCACGAGCTTCCTCCCTTCCTCGTTGTAGTCGCTCAAGAATATCGCACAAGTCAGCCCTGTCATGCGCTAACCAATGCTCATCTTCACATCCTAAATCTGACATGCCGTCCTAAAGCACGCACACTCTATAAATGAGGACGGTTGATGGTATGGGAGCGCAAAGAAGTGGCAGCGAAAAACTACAAAATAAGAATACGGTTTGATTGCAAAGGTACTACACAAGCACTTAGCATGATGAGATCAGAGACGTCGTGCGTGCGTGCGTGCGTGCGAGGGGCTGGCCTTCTGTTGGCGTCCGTCTGCAGCTGTGGTAGAATCGGAATCGACGCCGCGCTCCAGCAGCAGGTGCTGCAGCCCCGACACCGCCGCCGCGGGCACCGCCAGCCCCGCCAGCCACTGCGCCTGCGTAACCGTGTGCCCCTTCAGCAGCGCCTCCTGGGCGACGTTGGAGAGGGCGTACAGCGCGGTGGCGGCCAGCATCCAGAGGTCGCCGATGAGCGAGTGCTGCCCCGCGGTCGCCTCCCAACCTGACACGCCACACCACGCCACCGAAACCCAATCAACCAAACTTCCCACGTAATGTACCCATTTCTGTTGCGTGCCACTCACTTTACTTGAGGATGACAAGAGCTTCAGTCGCCCGTTGCGCACAGATGCAACGCACAAAATTTCATAGCATTCATCTAAATAGATTTCGTCGCCTATCAATTTTTTTCTTCTTAATCAAAAGAAATGACCTTTTAATTAGCCATACGCAGTTACTCGATCCTACTCCAATTGTATTGTGTGCTTGGCCGTAGACTGCATTGGTAAGTGTAGTAAACACTCGAGCTGAAACAGCCACAGCCAACCAAATCAATCACATGACATTTCAATATATATGTTATTGGGAATGTATGGCCATCCCAACAATGTACGACATATGTTCACAATTCTTAGTTGTACTATCGATTCGTTCACAAAACTTGAGCTCTCTTAAACAGACGAGAGACTGTGTGTATGTGTTTGTGGGAGGGGGGGGGGGGGGGGGGGGGGGGGAGGCTGCCCACTCACCCTCCATAGCCGCGTCGTGAAAAATGAGGGCAAAGATCCCGCACATGCACATGACCGCGCCCGCGACGTGACTAGGAGAGGGCCATGACCATGGGCACCGTCATGCTGTCGAGCAGCTGCACGGAAAAGAGCGAGGTGTAACGGTACGCAGAGACGGCTGCAAAGGTGGCTTCCGCGTCGATGGTGCCCAGCAGCGCAAAGAGGGCGAGCAGTCGGCGGTTAGCGAGCAGAGAGGCCAGCTCCCCGCGCACCCACGCCGCTGCACTCCACAGCACCGCAATGGCAGCGTAGGCGAGGAAGCTCTGCGCCACACATGCAAACGGTAAACAAAGCCAATTCAAACAAATATTATTCATTTAAATAGATGTTAACCAGGAGGGTATACAAAGCTCTAAAGGACCTATACTTCAGAAATGATCGATGCCGACATCACACATCCAAAAAACAGTTGCTACCCGACGATGAATGGTGGGAGCCATTTTTAAAAACGAAATAGATGAATGAATGAAAATGGGAGAATTGACGCAGTCACTATTTCATTGCGGCGCTAATTTGAGGTGTAAAGGCAAGCGGAGGCCTGACCAATGAATATTCAAAACCCCTCTCCCAAAAATGATAACAAATAAACAAATACCTCTTCCCATACACATCTCCATGACAAACCATACGACGAATACCAGTCGTATCAGTGAGATGTTCGTGGGGTGGGCGTTAGGTAACCGATCCCAGTGGAAAGACTTTGGTACATTGTGGTAAAGCAGGGCGGCAGCAGCCGTCACCTGCAGCATTGGGGCGCGGAAGCCGGCGTCCGCTAACAGCTCGCTCATGATGCCGGTACCGGTGAGCAGCAGCGCAAGCAGCTGGCCGAGTGCCAAGGTGGCGAGGGCGGCGGGGGTGAGGAGACCGTCGGGGGGGCGCAATTGGGGGAGCGAAAATGCGCAGCGCAGCCCACCGCCGCAGCCTCTCTTTGCCTGCGGAGGATGGAAGCCCCCTGCGTCGTAGCACATGAAGCACGGGTAAGGAGGTGACACGGCCAAATCAGAACACACAACCACCGACCTGTAAATTACCCTCTCTCAACACCATGCCTCCAATTGTGATGAGAAATCGACAGCAGCTCGGCAGATAGATGGATTGGACGTGGTTTGAGGAGGCGAAGGGATATGGAGGGGAGGGAGAGGGGGGTGCGTATGTCTATAGTAAGGAGAATTACGAGAGGGCGCAGGAATGTGGAGGAGCGTGCAACAGTTAAAGGAAAGCAAGCAAAAAATAATGAAGGAAGGACCGAGGCACTGGGGAAGAAAGGGGCTGAGGGTGGCACGTGAATAAGCAGTGACATTGAGTGGTTGGAATTTATGTTAAAAAGAGGGAACAGGACGTAGGAGTAACGGAGGTAGGGGCTGGCGAAAAAGCTAAGGGTCAGAACCGTGTGAGAAATGATGGGAGATGCTTGACTTGGATAAAATGCCGAGGTTAAAGTGTAAGATAGGAAACAGAGGCGTTTGCGAGTGAGTAGGAAAAGCCTCAGTTGGACACGCGTGGTTATATGCTTGTTCGTGTGTGTGTGTGTGTGTGTGTGTACATATATATGTATTTCCTTGTGTGTGTGTGTGTGTGTGTGTGTGTGTGCGCGCGCTATGTGTGCGAGCATGTGACTTTGTGCTTAGTTTGAGTGTGTGCGTGTATTTTTGTTGTGTGTGAGTGTGCGTGTGTGTGTATGTGTGTTGCAGATTTATATGTGCGTGTGTGATTATTGTGTGTGCCTGTGCGTGTGTATTTGTGTGTGTGTGTGTGTGTGTGTGCGCGCGCGCGCGCGTGTATGCTTGTTGTTTTGTGTATGTGCGTGCGTGCTTGTGCGTGCGTGTGTGTTTATTACTTGTGCGTGCGTGTGTGTGTGTGGTGTGTGGGGGGGGGGTCTTACTTGTGCGAGTGTGTGTGGCTGTGTGATTATTTTGAGTGTGTACGTGAATGCTTGTTGTGTGTGTGTGTTGTGTGTGCGTGCGTGCGTGTGTGTGTGTCTGTCTGTCTGTCTGTCTGTGTGCTGTGTGTTTGCGTGTGTGTATCTTATGTGTGCGTGTGCGTGTGCGTGTCTATTTGTTGTTGTTGTTGTGTGTGTGTGTGTGTGTGTGTGTGTGTGTGTGTGTGTGTGCGCGCGCGCACATGCATGTCTTTGTGTGTGTGTGTGTGTGTTTGTGTGTGTGTGTGTGTTGTTTTGTGTATGTACCTGAGTGTTTGTTGTGCGTATACGTGTGTGTGCGCGCGCGTGTGTCTGTTGGGTGGGTAATGGGCTAAGGCACGCTTCTGGTAGGTTTGGTAAAACACGTTAGTGTGGCAAGAAAGGCGGGGGAGGTGGAGGTGGAGAGATTGGGAGGTGGAGAAAGGCGGGGGAGGCGGGAGAGATTGGAGATAGACAGTGACCAAAGGAAACGGTCCGCAGCGGGCGACAGGATGGGTGGAAAGGGAGAGAGAGGAGATGGGAGGGGTGGCGGGGATCAGAGAGAGACAGGTGAAAGTAGTAAAATGGGAATGTCGAAGATGTTTGGGGAGGAAAGGGGGTAGTGGTTCCTGAGGATGATTGGGAGGGAGAGGTACGAGGCAGTGACGTTTGTGTGTACAGTGTAAACTATGGTGGAGACGTACGGTGCGGAGGTGAGATGAAAGATGGGGGTGCATGGATGGAAGAGATAGGAGGGAAGAGGATAGGGAATGAGGTGACGCAACAGGGAGGGGTGCATTTAGGGCTGGTGTCATGCACACACACACACACACACACACACACACACACACACACACACACACACACACACACACACACACACACACACACACACCTGTTGGCGTGCTCCTTGCGTAGCCAGGCCCAGCACACATCATCTGCCACTCCCCCTACGCTCCAGAGTATCCAAGCACCAGTACACATCATACCTTCTCTCCCCCGTCCACCCCCCCAGCACCACCAGCAGCACGCCCCTCCATTTGCCACAGAACTCCACCAATTCCACCAGTATCCCTCCCCCACTTCCGCTCCAAAAAACTTCAGCCCGAAAGGCACACAAGGGTGTCTGCCGGTTGTGTAGCTGTAGGTTTCTATGGTTGGGTGTTTGTTCGGACGGAGAGAAAAGAGGTGCGAAAAAAAAGTGCGGAGATAAGTGGGGCTGACGAACGACATTACTCACCTGAAGGTCGACATCGTCCATACTGTGCGTGGATTCATCAGAGAGATAGTAGGGGTCGGCGTCCCCGGAGAATTGGGGCGACAGCTGGTCTTCCTGCGACGTGTCGAGCTCGCCGACAGTGGTGGTACTGGCGCTGGGCGAAGCGACGGAGGCAACGGCGGCGGTCTGCAGCTGTTGTCCTCGGCCGTCAACCGTTATCATCCCGCCCTGCCCTGCCTACGCACCAGAGTTTCGCCTCGTCGTTCCCCTTTCTTGGCGCGTGTATCCGTCTGCTCGCCTGTGTGTGGTGGTCGCAGATGAGCAGACGGATGGATAGTCGCGCCAGGCGTGAGAATTGAATAAACGCCGTGACGGTTCCTCTGCCGAACCTTCTTACTCACAATAACAAGACGCAGAACGACTGAAAGAAAACTCGGCCGGTGGTCTGTAGCGATTGAGGAGGAGGGGAAAGTGAACAGTCAGTGTTCATCTGCAGTCCAAGTGGAGAAGGCGTGAAGGTCAGAGAGGGAACAAGTGGTCGGGTGGGCTGGCCCACGCACCCTGTCGCGCCAGATAGTCAGCGACAGTCTTCAGACCACTGCTATTCTTTATGCAAGCTCACGGCGAGCCTCTAAAGCCTTTATTCCAATAAGAAAAAAGGTACACGGCTCGTAGGAACACGGCTCGGCCGGTACACGGCTCGCGGGACGAAAATATCAGCCGTGTTCCGCGCGCTTTTCGGTATTCCAATAAGGCCGGTACACGGCTCGGGCCGCAGTACATACGGGCTTTACATCCGGCTTCTACGGCCTTTTCTACGCAGCCATCGCGCTCGCACACACCTTCTCACACAGCTACCCGCACCCGCGTCCGCGTCTGTGACACGATGTTGAACATGAGGCGCATCACGCTTGTAGGGGCCGTGGCCCTGCTTTTCGGCTTGGCGGCACTCGTGAATGCCGTTCCGCCCGCGCCAGATGTGGTGATGGGTACGGACCCCTCCGCCGGGAGCTCTTTGCAAGCAGCTGCGCTCGCGGCCGCTACCGCAGCGTATTGGTTCTTGAGAAGGCGTCGTTCGCAGCAGCGTGCGGAAGTAGCTATTGGGCGAGCGTTACCTCAAGGTGGCCGTGGGGGACGTCGCCCCGGAAAGATGAAGGGCAAACCCAGGAGGGCGTGGTTGAAAGGCATCAAGGCCTGGCGGTTGCGCACAAAGGAGTCGCCGTGTATGTACGAGACCGAGTACCTCAACACAGCCGACAGGTGGGCGGGCGACGTCGACAGCACCATGTACAAGGACTTCCGGCGGACTTTCCGAGTCCCTTTTGAGTTGTATCAGGACATAGTGGAAGCCGCCTACGACTCCGGCAGATTCCGCGACGATAGGCCGGGCCGCAAGAATAAGAAAAGGGGTGCTCCGCCTACACCTCTCACGCTTAAGATCTTGGCGACGCTGAGGGTGATGGCGTTGGGCTGTCCTATGGATGGCATGAGGCTAGAGAGTGGCATCTCCCAACCTGTGCTTGCAAAGTTTTTCCACAAGTTCACTGGATGGATGGTAGAAGAATACTTCGCTGACAATGTGCACATGCCTAGCGACACAGCGGAGCTCGAAAGTGTGGAGACTTTGTACTCCTTGCTTGGGCTGCCTGGTTGCGTGGGTAGTATGGACGGCGTGCATTTCGCGTGGGACAACTGCCCTGCCCCGAGTGTGCCGGCCTACAAAGGGAAGGAAAACTACCCGACAGTGGTCTACAACGTCACCTGCGATCATGCACGTCGTGTTATGTCTGTGCATGGCCCTTTCCCGGGTGCTAGAAACGACAAAAACATTGCTAGGACGGACCCTGCCGTCCGGGCGGTGAGATATGACAACATGTATTTGAGGTTTACTTATCCAATGTACGACCATATGGGCGCTCCATATGCAATGTCAGGTATAACGCCGGCTCCATCTATGTATTGTGGAGTGCTAGCGCGCATTGTGTTCACTTGCCTGATTCTAACACAATGCATGTACTGCCTATGTGTGTATAGGTGCATGGATTCTTTGTGACGGGGGCTACCACAGGTGGCGGGCAACCATTGCTGGATATAAGCACAGCGGGTCTGATGAGGCCATCCGGTGGAGCGAAAGGTAAGGCTATACGATGTATGTAGCCCACCTTGTGCATATGTACTCATGTCGTGTGGTATTGATGTAAGCTCTTCTATATATACAGGATGGGGTCATGCCGGAAGGATGTGGAGGACTTGTTCGGAATCTTGAAAAAACGATTCCGAATTTTGAGAACACCCATACTATTCAACAAGGAGAGCTCAATAAATTCACTTTTTAAAATATGTTGTATCTTGCATAACATGTTAATGGATTGGGACGGCATGTCAGATTTAGGATGTGAAGATGAGCATTGGTTAGCGCATGACAGGGCTGACTTGTGCGATATTCTTGAGCGACTACAACGAGGAAGGGAGGAAGCTCGTGGAGTAAACACCACGCAGTCATGCCCCCCCTCTTCTGCGACGGTGCGTACGGTGCTCCAACTCGCGCACTCACACATACAGGAACATACACACACATACACACGTACACACAGACAAACAGACACACACAGACACGCACACACAGACAAACAGACACACACAGAAACACACACACACAGACAAACAGACACACACAGACACGCACACACAGACAAACAGACACACACAGAAACACACACACAGACAAACAGACACACACAGACACGCACACACAGACAAACAGACACACACAGAAACACACACACACAGACAAACAGACACAGACAGACACGCGTACACAGACAAACAGACACACACAGAAACACACACACAGACAAACAGACACACACAGAAACACACACACAGACAAACAGACACAGACAGACACGCGTACACAGACAAACAGACACACACAGAAACACACACAGACAAACAGACACAGACAGACACGCGTACACAGACAAACAGACACAGACAGACACGCGTACACAGACAAACAGACACACACAGACACGCACACACAGACAAACAGGCACACACACCAACACACACACAGACAAACAGACACAGACAAACAGACACACACACAAACACACACACATACAAACAGACACAGACAGACACGCGTACACAGACAAACAGACACACACACAAACACACACACACGCAGACACACACCCCACACACACAGACAGACAAGCACAGACAGACACGCGCACAAGTAGTATGGAACATCAATATACTAATTCCCCATTGTTCGGTATGCACTACACAGCATTACCGCAACATTGTGTCTAGCGATGGTTCTCGAGTTCGTCGTGATGTAGATGACGACTTCACGTCGACGGGCTCGCTCTTCTGGACCGTGCAACCCCTGATGGAAGCTGGGTATGAGAGCTTCAGGAAACTCCTTGTAGAGCACCATGCATGGCTAGACCGTGCGAATATGCTTTTGTGGCTACGCAGCTCTAGCAGCATTGCATAGTTGCAGATTTTAAATGTAATTGATGTGTGTTCGACGTTTGCGTTGTTCGATTCACCAAATGTAATTGATGGTTACATTTCATTAACAGAGGCTTCTACCTAGACCTCCTCCACGCCATGGCCATCCCCCTCCTCCCCATTCTCATTGGCAGTGCTAGAAATTGTTAAGTCAGCCGTTGCTGCTTCGCTAGCTTTATCAGTTGCTGCACTATCAGCTTGTCTCGACGTGCTTGGGGCACCAATATGTGCACCTGGCTGCACCGGTGCACCTGGCTGCCTCGCGCGCTGTGATAGGAACTGTTCCTTCATATATAACCTATACTCTTCTACATCCGCAACAATGGCTTGCTGCTGAGCATGATTTTCAGCTGCCATACTGAATGCCAAAGTCAAAGAGTTTTGATAATTCATGGAAAACATCTCACGCTTAATACCCCTTAACTCTCCCCTCACAGCCTTAGACGCAGGGGTGAGTTCCGGAGATACCAAGTTAATCTCACCTTCAGGAGACCCAGGGTCCTTCTTCTCCTTTTTGTGTTTTCTGTCGAACTGCAGCTTCTTCTTTCTTGCCTCCAACCGGCTCTTCGCTGGGCGGTCCGCGACCTCATCCCCCCCCCTCCCCCCCCCCCCCCCCCCCCCCCCCCCCCCCCCCGTCACACGGCAGCTCCACCGCGTCCATACCTCCCCTCGCCGACGCCACGAAGGCCAACTCAGGCCGACAAGCTGCACCAGCTGGAGGTCCGTATTGAACAAAGATCTTGAACTCCACTGGCTCCCACGATTCCTTCATGGGCGGCACAACGGCGGCGTCTATAGCCACCCCCGCGTCCTCCTCCGAGCAGCTGTCGTCCGCGATAGCACCCGCCGCGATCTCTGCCTTCCGCTGTTTTTTCGTCATATTTTTCACGAGCGGGTCTTGCAGCTGTTGGTCGCAGCTATCGCCAGCCATTGCACCCTCTACGGCCTCCTTGTCGCGTTGCTTGCGGGCCTTTTTTTTTGCGACGGCATGATGAGCGCGGAGCCTGTCGAGCTCCTTCCTGCGCCAGTAGGCGCGCTTTATCTTGTCGATTATGTCCGTCCATTGTTTTCCGGAGGGGGGGTGCCCTTCGTCGTCCAAGAACTCGCCGGCGACCTAAAGAGGGTGGAACATAGACATATATAGCAGATCGAGTATCGGGTTGCGACACGATGGGCTTTCCCGGGCTATCAGTGGGCGAATACCTCAAATATCACGCCCGTAACTTCCGTCTTTATCTCCAACCACTTCTCCCATATTCGCACGGAGCGCGACGGGTGGCAGCGCAGCTCCACGCTTTGCTCTGCTGTTACCTTCCCCCCTACAAAGAGGTGCTTCAAGCGACCGAACGCGAGCTGCTTGAAGAGAACTGCGGCACGCTCGCAGAGAGGCACCTCCACCCCCTTCAGGCCGCCATCGGGAGCCTCCTTCTTCGTGGGCCCCAACTCCGAGGCGGAGAGGGACGCCTCAAGGGCAACTTGTTTCTCCGCCTCTGTCCAGTGCCAGCTTCCGGCTTGCGCGGCCCCCTCATCGGAACGTTTGCGCCGAGGCATATTGGGCGGAATGTGCTAGCGATGCTGGACGGGGCTGTGGGTGGTTGGACATTGCGTAGCGGTACTGCGTAGCGATTATTGCCAGCTACAGGGGAGAAGAGCCCCGCGCGACGCGATAAGCGGGATGTACTGTGTAATGTACTGGGAGTTAGAGCCGTGTACCTCCTCCCGGTACACGGCTCTGGCGAAGAGGAACACGGCTTGAGCCTCAAGCCGTGTTCCTTTTCCTCTGAGCCGTGTTCCTATTTGGCCGGTACACGGCTCGCGAGCCGTGTACCGTAATCGGAATACCAGTAAAAGCGATATTTTTGGTACAGGGCTCGCGAGCCGTGTACCATTTTCTTATTGGAATAAAGGCTTAATTCCAGCTACATCATCGGCAATAACGTCGGTGCTAGCAGCTACCTCTTCACATACAGTCCGTTTTTTTTTTTTGCGCCCCGGCATATGGGACTGGCAGGGAACCCGCACCGGCACCCTCTACATGCGGCGTTTTGCAAGCACGACTGCTAGACGCTTTCAGACCCTTTCAGACCCTACAGAGCAGAAGTTCGAAACAAACCTCAAACTCATCATCGATCATGCTCCCGGATAGGCGACGCTCGTGTGAGTGCATTACGTACCACTATACGAGAACCGTACCGTACTGCGCTAACCCCACACGAAGCCAATGTTGGAGTTTCACCAACTAAAACCTTCTAGTGACATGCAAACAAACATGAATGCATTCCCGGCACTGACCAAGAAAGGTCTGCCATGGCCGTCCGGGCGTCGTCGACCCATTCGAGTAATGCGAGAAGGACCAAGGCCCATCTCACGGAGCAAAACATTTCGGGAGTGCGATACATGAACTACAAAGAAAGCAATATGAGGGAGGGCTTGGCACCATAATTGGAAAAACCTCCCATTCCATGTAAAATGAATGGCGCCATGAAGGATAAGGGGGGACACCCCCTAAAAGTAAGGCATTTATATCGTCGGGGGAGGTACCGTAGCGAACTCACGTATAAAACCATTAAACTCTGGGGCTAGCGCCCCAAAATTACAACGGTGGTATTCCCAACATGGACATTCAAGCAAAATATGTTCTATAGATTCAGGCACATCCCCGCCGCATGCATGACAATGATGGAGAAAACGTTAAGGCATGGCATGGATGCGGGCAAGACGACGGGCTGTGGGAAATACACGCGTACGAAATTGAATCATAATGTGTAATCATGCAACGCCCCCCGCGGAAATGCCCGTGCCGTATTGTGGCAATGGGTTCCCAACGTATGAGGCATGGAAATAAATACTCCACGTATTAGTGCATGCCGACGATGATGTCTCGAATCGACCCCATTCCGTTGCTTTAACTAGGTTAGAGGCCACGCGTGGTTGCAAAGACCTCCATGCGGGTGGGACGCGTACGTTTTGGGCTAAGTCCGCGCTTGCCCAAGTAAAACGATCTAGCCACCGCATGGTCCCATACGTCCAAGTATTTGGGCGCATACGAGTAGGTTGGCGCACTAGATCGCTTATGCATGTATTTAGGGTGGGCGCTTTAAGGAACGCCCTAGTCCTAGCCGCTGATGCCACTGGTTCTATGGGCGCTATTCCTAGCTAGTTAGTAGTAGTGGCGATGTGGCCACCCCAAGGGCCTTTGCACCCACCCCAACTAGGCGCCTCAAACACTGATTTACAATAATTTGTAATCTATTGACGCCGCTAGTTCAATCCACCCCCCATACTTCACACCCGTAAGTAAGGACCGGCAATATGCAGGTCTTAAGCACCGAGGTGCGCACATTGATGGGGATATTCCGCCCTCCTAACACCGAGTCGAGCGCTTCAACGGCGCGCCTACTTTTTTTACCCTATCGCCCACGATATTTCGCATACTTAAATCCGAATTTATCAACGCGCCTAAATATCTATACTCAGATACAATCGGTACCCGTTCCCCCCCGAGCTGCCAACGGTCGGCTTGTTCGCGTAGTGCAACCACATCGGAGTGGCGGCCTAGCGCCATTACCCCGCATTTTTTGCACCGAATCCCATATTGTGGTCCTCCGCCCAATGGGAAAAGTGGGCGAACATGGCATGCAAGTTATCGAGCGATGGCGCAAGGCCCACGGTGTCGTCGGCGAATTATTGGCCCGGCACCCTTAACGGTTGCCTAGAGTCCATCATGTCAACGCACCCCGGCACCTCGCACCCCAATCCTTCTATCCCGTCAAATATATCATTAGTAATTATGTTTAAGAGGATTGGGGATGCTGGGCACCCTTGCCGCAGTCCGCGCTCTATTGGGATGGGGTCGGATAATATGCCCGGGGCCTCTCCAGTTTTTACTTGGATATTGCTATCCATATATAGAGCTTAAGGAAGGATAGCATATGTCCCGTAATCCCATTAGCCTCTAGTTTAGAAAATAGAAGTTCATGAGGGATAATATCGTATGCTTTCCGTACATCTATGAACCCCGCATACGTGGGTAACCCTAACGCCTGCGGGGTTCGATATCAAATATGCTCTCAACTTGCAAGGGGCACTCCTCCCCAGTTGGCATAAATCCTCCTTGCCACCGGCGGATTATTTTATTCGTTTGGCATACATCTTGAGGACGTTGGGTTACGACCGTCATTAGTAGTTTAATAAGAGCCCCCATAATGGAAATGCCCCTATAATTATCCCCTATAACGGAATCCCATACAGTCCGTTATGACTGAAACAGTAGGGCTTTTCGCATAGGGCGGGTGTTTATCATGTAGGGCTTTTAGGGTTGAAGTGTACTTCAGCTCGTTGAAAAGGCGACCGAAACTACGGGGAGTTTCCTGCGTATAATAGTGGAAGTAAGCAGTACGAAACGGTGTTGTATTGCGGCTTTCTAGCACAAGCTTTGTTATAAGACTGCGATGTGTGAGTCGGTCGTCATTCTTGCCTCCCCCCCCCCCCCCGCCCTCTAGAATGATTGGACTAATTCGAGGTTATCAACGCTTGGCGATTGGCCCGAACAACAACGATACTCTTGTCTTGTAAGTTTCATGAGGGATCGATGTGCGTCCTCCCTTGGAGGTTGCGTCACCCCGGGGACCGGCGGAACGCCACATCATTAAAACTTCATGGGACTTCAGCTCCTGAAATCCCTTTTTGGCGATATAGGACGTGGAGCGTGGTGGTCACGAGCGGAGGTTGAAGGGCATGAGAAAATACTACGACACTACGAGTACAAGCTTGCTCGAGGAGCACTCGTACTCGAAATACTTATTTCGAGGCGCTCGCCGGCGGCGCAACGGCGGCGGCCCCGGAGGGGGGTGCATTCGCAGGCATGTCGGCACTCACCCTAATCTCCTCGTGGTGGTCGTTGATAACCCTATTGCCGTGCCTTGCTAGGCACGGTAGGGGGTTAGGCGGTGTGAGCCGACAATTGTGATCCGCGTGATCAACAATTGTCGAGCAGAAAGCCCTTTACGGAGGGCTTTTTGAAAAACTGAGAAGGCCATCGCCAAGATTCCCCGCTCGTCTCGTCCGATATTTCATTTCGCGGCCTTGTATCCTTATATCATCTTCCGATGAGGAGGCGGGGGAGCATCTAAGGTTATTTGACAGTGAGGTGGGTACGGCGTAATCGAGCGCGGGAGGGGGGGAGGGGGGGCGTTTGATCGGGCGGCGGCCACCCGGGAAGCAGCGCTAGTGCATGGCACTCGCTAGCCACCGACCAACGCTATTGCCCTCGAGCATTCCCTGGGGGAGGAGCGAGACGCCATGAGCACATGAAGACAACCACGGACGGAAAAGAGGCAAGATTGGTGGCGGAGACCTTTTGGGTCTGCCGCCACTTGAATAGCCTTGTACGGAGGGCTGTTTTTGGATTATCAAAACAAATATCCGAAGCTACCACCCCCATGAATGTGATCCGCGAGGATAATGGACCCAGATAGAGGAGGCCATGGAGGTATGGTGAAAATTGAAATTAAGCTATCGCGGAGGCAAGAGCACAAGCCCCCTCCTAGTTTCTATGGGTCTCGGTCCCCCCCACATGTCCCTCAAGTGACGGAGGACATATACCCGTTGGATCGCCGCGTCGGAAGGAGCGGCGTACTCATCGGGCGGAGCGATAGAGCGGCCGGCATACCGGCAATCGACTACGGACCGAGGGGGATTTTCAGCCAACCTCCCCGCCCCACCCACCTTCATGCGGAGACCTAGGTCGTTGGCGTATAGGTTAGGATGGCCACCGGCCCTGCTCGACAGCTAATCGACCTTGGTCGATTAGCCCTCCGTAGCGGTGGCGAGCAAACCGCGTATCGTGCATACTAAGTGTCAATATTAGTTATGTTTAGAATTGCGGGTTTAGGGTTTACCATTTTGATCATGTAATGATTTAATGCTTAGCATGACTGGCATTGGTTATTGTCATGGTGAATTGGAGTAGATGGATTCGGGAGACTTATCTAAGCCCCGGCTAAAGCTACCATGAATTAGCTCAGAGGGCAGGCCCTAAGACCGCAATTGAAATTGAAATTGAATTACAACAATCCGCCGCACAAAGCGATTGATGTCTTAGAGCCCGCCCTCTGAGCTGGTGCATGGTAGCTTTATAGCTTTAGGCTGGGCTTAGACGAGTCTCCCTGATTTATTTACTCCAATTCAACGGGACAAGTTTATTGTAAACAATACCCAATGCTAATCCCGATTAATCAGTACATTGGTAAATGATCAGAATAATCAGAGAGGATGGACAAGGAGACCCCCTGTTGTAAGTAGTACCTTATAGTTATTAGTTGCAGATAGCTACTGTAAGCTATTCTAGATATGATAATAAGTACATGTCTAGGTCGGACATACCGATACCATGTTTGATTCGGTACATAGCTGTCGCTAGGCTACAGCTCTCACACTTCTGTTGTCCCGACACCACGCCTGGGCTGGTTGTCTCTGTGACTGTCCCTTTTGCGTGACTGTGACAGTAACTACGTGTGCGTTAGTTAACTTCCATACTGATCGTGTGTGCACGGTTTAACATGTTACGGGCCCCCGCCTCACGCCACTCACGCGCGACAACCTAGTTCGGCGAGTTGCGATCGCCACCTCTCCCGCATAAGGCAAGTTTATATAGATACGTAGTACTTTCACCTTGTAGTCGGCGGTATCGCCGGTATAAATTGCGCTTTAAAACCCACCTCCACCCCACCTAATTCAGCTGCTCGAGGACGACAGCCACCCACCCACACCGACGTACTCGTCGTGTGTGGACATGGTGCACACATGTCCAAGTTGGAGAGGGGGAGGGGGGGGCGCACTATCGGGTGAATACGCATACACATGGTGCACGACAACCCTAGTTAACTTAAATATACATATTTACTTAGCGACTCAGCCGCCAGCGCAGCGCTCCACCTGACCGACCGTGGCCTCGACTTGTGCCCCACAATGGGTGGAGAATACAGAAGAGGTACTTTGACACCCCAAGGCTACGGGCCGAGGGGGCGGCGGGCATCAGGCCGTATCTCTGAAACCGTTGTTAGGCACAAGTCCGGCTAGCGGTTCTTACCGTTGCCTGTCGTCCTGTTCGCTCTTTGGTCTGCCGCGATAACACCTAAAACTCGCTCGGCCGACTCTCCTCTTGCCACGTCTGCCGATTCCCCTGACCCCAGCTCGCAGTAGGGTTCGCTCGCTCATGCTTTTGATACGATCGCACTAGTCCTTGAGCAAATGGCGCCATTAACGCTCGTTTGGACGCGCAGACGGCCAACGCTACGGCTGCCGCTGCATCTGCTTTCTCCGACCCCCATGTCACGCAACGCCGTCACGATGCGCACCGCGAACCCTCGCGTCACGAGCAGCCCGTGAACATGCTCCCACCACCTCCACCATACCCTCCTACCGGATATGCCCTTCCAACCCACGAACCTCTCTTCCCGGAGGCCCAACCGCATCACGTCCCCACCTCCCTTGGCCACACGCACCCGTACGGCCCGCCGATTGCAGTGCCCGGCCACTCTCCCTTTCCTGGTGCCCCACCTCCTTCCTTCCCAGGCCGGCATTCCCCTCCTGCACAGCGTGGTGCTCACAATAGCCGTGGCGGCCGTCGCCCCACCATTGACCCGAGAAGAGGAACTTCCTGAACTTCCTCTCCCTCAAGGCATCGTACTTCATCCCCCAATTGGCCATCCGCGAGTCGGGCGTTTGGCTGCATGAGCATGCACAACACTACGCCTACACATTGTTGCTTCATGCAGCCAGCGCCGATCACCGCGCTGAAAAGGCAATGAAGTGTGTCGCACAAGCACGTCCGGAATGCGCTAATGCCGCGTGGGATATCTTGTGGGAACGCCTAGACTGCATGTCCTTTGCTCGCTCTCTGTCCTTGTTGGTCTGTTGGACAACCTCATTGTCATACAACGCCATGGTCAGTCCCTCAGTGACTATGTCCACTTCATGAGGCAGACGTTCGATGACTGCAATGTGACATGAGATGGTTGATGGTTCCGCGGCCATCCACCCCCACAACCTCGGCCTCCTCATGTTGCGTGGCATATCCAGCACCGGCCCTTTCGGTCATGCCAAACAATGTGTCATTAACCTGTGCTCCGGGCGCGCCAGCCCCCGACACATCACCCCTCCCATCTTTGCGTTTGTCGCTGCCGGTCGCGGCGCGCACAACGGTCGAGGACACCACCCCCGTGGCCCTCGTGGTGGTCGTGACCTCCCCAACAAGTGCGGCGCCCGTGGCAGCCTGGACCACATATTGTCCTCATGCACTGCCCCGAATGACGCCCTCCTGCGGTGGACCCTTGCCAAACGCAAGATGATAATCCAGAAGTACGGCACCCCTATTGGCTCTGCCTTTGCGCACGCAGCTCTGCTGAGCGACGTCACCGGTGACGATATTGATAGTTTGCCCACACTCGAGGAATAATGCACATATGAATGCGATGACACCAAGGTGAGTGTCCCCTTCAACTCCGTCGCATTCTCATCTTCCCGCAAACCGGGTCGTGACCTCTCACAGTTATGGGTAGTTGATTCAGCCTGCTCGATCAACGTGACCGCGTTTCGGGATGATTTCGCTACGTTCACCTTTCCTCCGCTCCCTCTCGCGTGGGCGGGGTCGGCGTCGACATGAAGGGCAGTAGCTGAGTGCGGATTTCTGTTCGGCTTGCATCTGGCCAGATCATCCACCGCACGGTCCATGCATTGTACACCCATGTCATGTCCTCTCGCTATGCTCAGCACATCGGCCGCCTCCTTAGTGCCAGTTTGATGCAGTCCTACAGTGGCCGTGAATTTCTTTTCCCTACTAACTCTGACACTGGCCTTGTCGATGTGCCGGCAGGAATGTGTGTGTTAGAGCCGTCTGGCAACGGCCTCTACCTCTTGCCCCACCACCAAGAGCTACCCCCAAGCCCCTCGCATGATAACGCGCGATGCCTCGGTTCTCGTGTTGCCCTCATTTCCCAGTGCGACCCCGTACTGTGGCACCGCCGGTTTGGACACCTTAACATGCAAAGCCTGCATGCCCAACACACCCACGGCGTCCCAACTAGCCCAACATTAGCCAGCTATGTAAAAAATGTTTCTTGCGATTCATGCTTGCTCCACAAGGCCGATGCTACACCACGCAACACGACTGTTTGCGCTAAACCATCACGTCCCCTTCTCAACATGTCCTCTGATCTTTGGAGTCCAGTGAATGTCCCCTCCCCACATGGCCTCCGCTTTTGCATACTCGTCATCGACCACCACACACATTACATGTGGGTGAGGTTTCTTAAGACAAAAGACGACGCCTGCTCTTAGCTGGAAAGCATCTTGCTCGACATCGGACACTTGCATGCACGCCAACACTCTCATTCAAGCGCATTCGCACCGGTCCTAAAGTTCGACTCGGACTATGTCTTTCAGGCTCTTGTCATACGCCACATGTGCGCTCGCCTGGGCGTCGGTGTGCAATTTTCTGCCCCCTATGCTCATCACATGCTCGGCAAAGTTGAACGACCATGGCGCACCCTCCGGGACGATGCTCCGCGATATGGCCGTCCCCAATTCCATGTGGTCGTGTTCTGTCAACACTGTTGTGTACCTTAGCAACCGCACTTACAACCACTCAGTCGGTTTCACCGGTGGTATTCCCCTCAATCTCATTACGTCATCGGCGCCTGACGCGTCGAAGTCCCGCGTCTTCGGGTGCGCGGTATTCGCCAAAGTGTCCGACAAGTTGCGTCGGAAACTCGGCGAAAAAGCGTTTCGTGGCGTCATGGTCGGCTATCCGGCTGACGCCCAAGGGTACCGCGTCCACAATCCCGAGACTCGCCGCATCACCACTTCCGTCCATGTCGTCTTCCAGGAAAACACCCCGGGCTTCGGCACGCGCCTTCCCATTGACTCGGTTATCACAGACCCCTCGGATGACGAGTCCACGCTGGAAACCTGCCCTCCATCCCACCCTATCGACACCCCACTGTCCGTCCCTCAACCCCCTCCTTCAGCCCCCCGTCAGGCTCGACTCCGGTCGCACCCCCTCCGCTACGGTGACCTTGTGGCCCACATATCTGATTACCCAACGACACTTGTCACATCGTGTTGTAATCCGGACCACGGTAAAGCCAAGGAGGACATCTTCGAGCAACCCCACGTGCCAGACCTGATCATTGGCCCTCCACACATCCTTGCCGGCACATCACGTATTGTCGTCGCTCTCCTGTCCGCCCGAGAGTGTGTGGACCCGAAATCGTACCGGGCTGCTCTTAACAACGCCCAAGGCCCCCGATGGAAAGCCGCTATGCAGCAAGAGTACTCCTTCCCCATAGACAACGGCACGTGGGAACTTTGTCGACCTCCCCCCTGACCGCGTGGTCGTTAACATCATGTGGATTTACAAGGTCAAGTCCGACACCGTCGGCGATGTCTCCCGCTTCAAAGCGCGGCTCGTCGCCAGAGGGTGCAGCCAACGCGTTGGCCGCGACTACACGGAAACGTTATCTCCCGTCATCCGCATGGCCAACCTTTGCCTCTTCCTTGCCATCGCGGGCGCCCGCGACCTCGAATTGTGTCAGCTTGACATCGACATTGCGTTCCTCTACGCCCCAATCAAGGAGGACGTGTACATCCGCCAGCCCCTCGGCTTCGCTGATGGCACGTCTAAAGTGTGTCACCTCAAGCGCTGCCTCTACGGACTCAAACAGTCCCCTCGCGAGTTCAACATGCTCATGCGTGCCTGGCTTGTCAAACATGGGTGGCAACAATGCGTATCCGACCCATGCATCTACATCTTCCGCGCCGGTCACGTTTTCACCATGATCGCACTTTACGTGGACGACATTCCCGCAGCCTTCAATGATGCCACATGGCTTACATCGTTCAAGGCTCAACTTGGTGCCCGGTTCAAGATTAAGGACCTGGGCGACCTCTCCAAACTTTTGGGCATGCACATCACCCGCGATCACTCGACCCGCATCATCTCGCTTGGCCAGTCCAAATACCAGCGCGACATCCTTGCAAAGTACGGCATGACCAACGCTAAGCCCTCGTCCCTTCCTATGGATCCCGGCTTCCTCGCCGGACTCGCGCACATGACTTCGCCCCCACTTACCGGCGTGACCAAGGGCGTCTACCCAAGTCTATTGGGCAGCCTCAAGTACGCGGCCGTTTGCACTCGTCCCGATATGTCCACGGCGTTGAGCATCCTCGGCTCCGCCCAAGCATCCCCCACGGACGCCCACTTGCAGGCTCTGAAAAAGGTACTTCGATACCTTCATGGTACCATCGACATGCGCATGGCGTTGCAGGGGGGCACGGACCACAGTCTCCAACTTACATGCTTTGCCGACGCTGAGTGGGCAAACGACAAGAGCACCCGCAAGTCTCGTTCGGGCTATCTCTTCACTATCGGACGCGGGCCCATAAGCTACAAGTCCAAACAACACACTTGTGTGGCCCAATCCACTTGTGAAGCCGAGTCCTACTCTGCGGCTGACGCCACCAAGGAGGGACTCCACCTCCGCCAACTTATGGGGGATATCTTCAACGCCCCTATCACCGAAACCACCACCATATGGGAGGACAACCAAAGCGTCATCGTGTACTCGTAGAATGCCTTGGTTAGCGAGAAGACCAAACACAGTGGTCTGAAGTGGCACATCTTCAAGGACCACGTGGAGCAAGGAACCATTAAGTTAAGGTACCTACCCACTCACCAAATGGTGGCCGACATGTTCACCAAGCCTCTACCGGGACTTGCACTGCCAAGGCACCGAAGTGCAATCCTTGGAGGAGAAGACCCAATGCAACGCTTCATCCCGTAGCTACCTTCGGGGGGAGTGTTGTAAGTAATGCCTTATATTTATTAGTTGCAGATAGCTATTGTAAGCTATTCTAGATATGATTAGTACAAGTTTGGATCGGACATACCGATAACATGTTTGATTCGGTACAGAGCTGTCGCTAGGCTACAACTCTCACACTTCCGTTGTCCCGACACCACGCCTCGGGTTGCTTGTCTCTTTGACTCTCCCTTTTGCGTGAATGTGACTGTAACGACGTGTGCGTTAGATACCTTCCACACTGATTGTGTGTGCACGGTTTAACGCCCCCGGCCTAAATTTTGTATTATAAGTCCCAGATGGCATGCGCAAGAAGGCCCCTAGACAACAACCAAAATTGCATGATAACTGTTGTAAATCATTTTCATTTTCAAAATAGTAATGCAAAAATAAATCCGCAATTCTAAACATAACTAATACTGGCACTTAGCATGCACAATATGTGTTTTGTTCGCCGCCGCTACGGAGAGTTAATCAACCTAGGTCGATTAGCTGTCGAGTAGGGCCGGTGGCCAGCCAGACCTATACGCTAACGGCCAAGGTCTCCGCCGAAGGTGGGGGGGGGGGGGGAAGTGTCGTGATTAGAACTTAGTGGTGAGAAACCACCAAGAGACAACCATTTCTTCCGGTGCGCCGGTAAAGCGCACGCTTAATACGCGTAAGGTCGCGGGCTCCGAACCAATGTGGAAGGTGGGGGTGTATCTTGACCGTCACGCGCCTTAATACCATTGATCAGAGTATCATACTCATCGGGTATTGATACACCCCCACCTTCCACTAAAGGTTGGCTGAAAACCCCCCTCGGTCCTTAGTCGATCGCCGGTCTGCCGGCGGCTCTGTCGCTCCGCCCCATGGCTGCGCCGCTCCTTCCGACGCGGCGTTCCAGCGGGCGTAGGTCCTCCGTCACATAAGGGACATGTGGAGGGGACCGAGACCCATGATAGAAACTAAGAGGGTGCTTGTGCTCCTGCCTCCGCGACAGCTTAATTTCATTTTTTCACCACACCTCCATGCCCTCCTCTATGTGGGTCCAATATCCTCGGGGATCACGTCCATGGGGGCTGTGGCTATGGATGTTTGTTTTGATAATCCAAAAACAACCCTCCGTACAAGGCTATTCAAGCGGCGGCAGACCCAGAGGATATCCGCCGCCAACCTAGAACTATGTGGCGGATAAACTGGTCAGACACCTAGTGTTGCTTCCCGACGGGCTAGCCGCCGGGTACGGACATTATTTTCAGTTTCCAAAAATCCCTCCGTACATGGCTTTCCTAGCCTCTCCTAGCCGCTTCTCCACTTGCGACCGACCTCCGGCATGTCTCATGTCGTGCCTCACCCCCCGGGGAGGTTCGTAAGGCACATGGCTAGTCGACGGCGAGCGAACGCCCTTGCATGGCAATGCTTCCCGGCTTACCATCGCCAACTCTAACGTCCGCGTCCCACCGCTGATCTGGCCGTACCATCTTCGCCATCGAACGCTCTCGAGTTACATGCCCAATCCCCCCAAAGTAGGATTGTATCTTGTAGTATATAGCCGCGAGAGAACATATCGGACGGCCCAAGCGGGAGATATCGGCGCCGGTATTGCAAAGAAATGATGTACAAAGCCATGTGTACGTGGCTTTCCCGACAATTGATGATCTAACGGATCGCGTTGTCGGGCCTCTTAGCCCCCTACTGTGCCAAGCCTGGCACGGCTACGGGGTTTCCAGTTTTCCACCGCACACCACGGGGGAGTGAGGAGATGCCGACGGGCCTACGAGCGCCCCCCCCTCCGGGGTCGCCGCCGCTGCGTCGCCGGGCGCCGAATCGGTCGCCTCCTTAGTGTCAATTGGATGCAAACCCACAGCGGCTGCAAACTTATTTCCCCCACTGACTATGATATTGAACCGCTACGATTGATGTTTCCGTTGACACAGAGGTCGTCCACCTTTAGCCTTTGCGCGAGCACAGCTCACATAACCCTCCCTCCGCCCGATTCCCTCATTAATTAGCGTACGTACCGGGCCCAAGGCCCCTTGCCAGAAAAAATGTAAGAGATCAATGCTTTTGGCAAGTGGAGCCTCCCCCTGCATTGTAAATACGCACGATGATGACCGCCCGGAAAAAAATACAAACAGTGTATTACGCGGATACGGCGGTGTGATAAGATTATTATCACTGATTACAGTAATCGTGATCTACATCAGGTTAATACAAATAATAATCTTATATCACAGGGGCGGCGGGTGGTGACCGGAAACCGCGCGACGACCCGCCTGCTTACGTAATCTTTATCAACTACGGGCATACGGCACGGGAAAGGAATTGAGGTGACGGTCCAGGTCATTGTCGAAGTTGTGCTGATGGAACTACGCGCAAGCCCACAATCACGCGTCTTCACTAGTCCCAGACAGCAGCCCACTCCCACGACAACTCACTACGGGTACTCTCCAGCTTTGGGTGTGTCAGGTATGAAAAAAATCGGGCCGGAAAGTATAAACATCCAGCGCAAGGGCGGTTACGACTATTTGTGAACAGGCAGACACGCAGCACTCCGCCGCTTCCGTGAACTGTTGTCCTGTGGCCGAACCCGTTTATTTCTTTGCGCAGGGTATGTTATGAAGCTTGGTAGACGGACGATGGGGGGCTTTGCTACAGACGGCCTGCAACACCGGCACAAAGGTTACACGAGCCTGGGGAGCGAAGATCAGCAGACGGGAGCGGCGGTTGCACTGCCGAAGGATGGTGGCGCTAAACGAGGCAACCGAGCGGGGGTTGTGCGCAGCCGTGGAAGTACGAATAACCACGCGACTCTCGGACGGGCCGGCACACAACGGAGTGCTACCGTTGCTCAGAATAAACACCTCGATGCAGCTGCTCTCGCGCTGCTGAACCCTGCGCCACCCGTATCGTACGGTGCTGGTAGTGCCGTCTTTGAGAGTTGCAGTGCTGCTACTCCCACTGGCAATGCCGGTAGTTACGAGCTGTCGGAGGAAGAAGAGGGATGCAGAAAAAATGAGCAGGGGCGTGGCGCCGTCCGTCCGTGTCTTCCCCTGTCTTCTATTGTCATCACGCCAGCTAAGCGCCTGTTCGATACAATAGCCGACCGTCTAAAGAAGTGCGTCGAATGCGTCAAGGATGGGCAAGGCACTATGACGCTGCGGAGGTGGACAGAAACACTGACACGCCGTCGCCGAGGGTGGCACAAGGCTCACTGCGACTGATGTCACTAGTTAGGTTCGTAGGATTGGACTAAAAAAATAAGGGAATGAACGCGGAAATATTGGAGGGGCAGCGGGCGAGAGCCGGAGAGGAAATATCAAAAAAGCAAAGCTGGTATATTTTTGTGTTCTATATATTTTATGTATTATCTTACCACAGGCTTAAGCTATTGTTTTGAAAAATGACTGTGGCGAGACCTCAAAGAATAAACGAAGTCGTGTTTGTTTGCCACGGGGATAGCTAATCCTTATTTGGCTGCGTCGCTAATTGCATTTGGATTGAACTGCACGAGTCGGTGGGAGAAGTCACAGAAATACTCAAATCCTAACTGCAAAGCTGAACTTTTATGTGCGCTGCGCAGTTATACTGCCCTGGTTTGCGGAACCTCATATGTAGAACGTGAACCTGTCGGTAGTGCATAGAACAGCAGCCACTAATGCCAATGAATCTGATAGTGCACAAAAAATTGTCAATACGCTTGCCACTACGCACCTCAAGTAGCGATAGGCAGCACTCGCTTCTCCTCGACTCCTATTTTCCTCTGATCTCCCTTCCATTCGCGTAGCCATCAGTAATTGTGATGATGTCATGTGCTACGGGTTAACGACGTGAGGATGAAATCTGACTAATCGATTGCTGCACTCGGTGCAGGACTGTCGAAGCGCCAATTCTGATCATTATCACTGTAGCGCATTTTTTCATCAATAGTAGCTATTTATTATATAATTATCATCGCTATTTCCCTTCTGTCGCGTTCTCGATCATTACTGCACCGCGAGTGCACCGCGAGTTCCGGTCGCGTGTGTCGATCGCTCTCCATACCACTCTCGGGTATTATCTAAGGGACGCAGTTCAAAGCGGTTTTATTGCGGATGCGATTGCGCACGTTCCCGCCCTTCGTGGCCAGTAGTGAATTGCCTTCGTCTGATTGGTTCAGATTCGGCCTGACTCGGCTACATACTTATTTTATTGTAATCATGATTCTTTTATATTTACCCTCCGCTCGCTCCAGCTAGTAGCTGAGTACCTGTACAGCGCTCCACCACAGAAGCACACGGCACAGGTCGCACACTTACCAGTAGCGGAACGAGTATCGTGTGGCAACGCGGTTACGCGCTGCAAGCTGACTCGCTGGTCACGTCAACACATGCGCAAGCCGGGTGCTGGTCGCAAGCAGGACTTACCACCACTTATTATTGTAGTGACGCGACGTAAATAAAAACGCGCGACCAGTTGCGCCAAACTATACATTTACCGTGACATCGAGGTGACGTACTGTTCTACGCGGAGAGTTATTGGGACGAATACCTGCCGCCTCGCCACAGCTCAGGGCTGAGATCAGCGCAGGGTGAAGCCGCGAGCACATGCCGCGCAGGGGTCAGCGCGGCGGAGCTAGGCGTTCCACACGTTCCCACCGCCGCTCGCAGCCTCTGTACCGTGACGATTGCGTGCGGGCGGAGCAGTACGAGGCGGCGGGACTGAGCTGCGCGATGCGCCGACCCGTCGACCACCGCCGCGCGTGCGCAGAGCTGACAGCGCTTATAGAGCTCGCGTACGAGCGGTGCGACAAGGAACTGCAGCGCACGCTGGAGCAGGACGCAGTGGTGGCCGTGGAGTCATGCGACGGGTGCGCTCCCCTTCACTCGCCGAGTCTTTGAATTAACATACAGTCGAACTAGAATAATGCATCAGTACAGGTAGTGCACGGCATACGTAAGGCCTATTCATCTATCATTTCGTCGGCGAGGAGACATGGCGGTTCAATTGGTTCGGCTGGCAACTCTTATACATATCTGAATCAGCTCTGTTACTTCCACGTCCAAGGACTTGACGATGATTCTTTAACT
>JAPMLY010002448.1:30000-49713 GCA_026401115.1 Tetraselmis chui
ACACACACACACACACACACACACACACACACACACACACACACACACGCACACACACACGTATGTATGCACGTACGCGTACGTGCACAGACACGCGCTCACATACGCATATGCAAACACACCCTGTCTCTTTATCACACTTTTATACATAAAAGTACATGCACACACAAAACACCACATGTTCTTACGCGCGCAGACGCATATACCGTTAAATAGACACGAAATCTTCCCGAATACAAATACATGAATAGCAAACGGTTGACAGACATGTACACAAACTCGCATAGGCATACGCAAACACATTAAAACATACATACATACACACTCACACACCTGGGGGATCGCGCACACTTGAATGCAGTCTATTGTCGACGGTCCTGTTCGACTGATAATGCGTCTGTTTTGCCACTTCGAATAGACCCCAAGCTGCTGGAGGACTCTGGGGCAGCTGGGTTTATATCTAAATCCCTACACGAACCGGGTATCAAGTACCTTACCCCGAAACAGGTTTCACCTTATATTTATTTTTCCGCCCCCTTGCATTGACAGTCTCTTGCCGTTGATTTCCGTCAAACATTCTCGTTTGTGGTGGGTGAGGATGATGGGAAACGAGGTGTCGAAGGTTGTAACGACGTAAGCGCGTGTTCTGCAGGTGGCGAAGCACATCGTGCGGCAGTCCCTTCGTGCGTGCGAGGGCGGGAATGGCGGCAGCAATGAGAACGATGGTAGTAGTAGTAGCGGTGGGGATGATGACTCTAGCGGCTGGAGCGGAGGTAGGCGGTGGCAGCGGGCGCAAGTGGGTGATGATGATATGACAGAGGTCGCTCACGGTTTGAGCACGCTGAGCACCGAGGACGTGCGCCTTAGGTTTCGATAGCCTTAGGGGGGGGGGGGGGGGGGGGCGTTAGAGGGAGGAGCCTTATCGACCAACCATCCGTCACAAAGCTGGCAGTTCATTGGGGGGACTGGCGTGACGTGTCGACGGTTCAACTCATAGAACTCAATCTATGGGTTGCTAATTGTATAAGGCAGGCTATGTGTGTTGCACGCAACAGTAGTAGTCGCACTTCACGATTTAAGTTGCAGGTACTGGATATCTATGATATTAGAGGAGCTGGAGGGTCGAGTTCTTGGCATTTAAAAGAATGTATTTTAATTTTTTATTGACTTCTCTTCACGTCCCTGATTGATGTATGTGTCGTGCACATTTTTGCGACGTGGCTTTTTTTTCCTCTGCGTCCATTTTAAGTTCAGACACCATCATGGTCACCTGGAATAGAACTGGAACAAGCACCGCTCTGCGCTTGTGATTCACACCTGTGTTTTACCCTCATTGTATTTCAGCATTCACATGGTCGTTTCCTCCAATCACATTCTGAGTTCCACTGCTGCAAAACTTGTGGAGCCGCGCGAGCTATTACAGGTTCGGCCTTCTTAATAACTTGTCATCATCGCTCTTACACGGAGCGGACGTCACAGGACGGTTTCTTCCTACAGAGGTGCACATAGTTGTGGTGGTGGCTGAAAAAACGTGACATCATAGGCATCCCATTTCAATAAATCTAATCAGTTGTTGTGCAATTGTTTCGTAGAAATGACTTTTTATTTTCGAAAGTGGACGCAAAATGTGAAGGCCACCAAACACCTGACAACGCACAGTGACAAATTGTTGCACGTTTTTTAATGGTTCAGTGTGTACATTACACTAGACCAGGCAATTCCAGCAACGCGGTATTTGTGTCTGAGACACATTTTATTACGACATGTTTGCATGCCATTTTATCGAATCATACATTTGATTTGCACATGTTTTTTCTTGGATTGTAATCAAACCACCATAATGAAAAATAATAATGGAGCAGGCAGTTGGTGTTTGTACCGAGCTGGTCTGGTACAGGTACTGTGTACGGAATAAGCTGCTTGTCGCAATAAGCGCAAGCACAGGCGCAAGTAAGCACAGCGCATGACAGCTGCTCCGAGAAGAGGTCACGCGTCATGACATGCCTACGCGAGCCAAGACAACATGTGAGGTGGTTTTCTCCTACCATCTTGTTGATAGGATATTGCGTTGTTGGAAGTTTATGTCAGAACGTGTTATTAATGAGGCGATGGCGAGCACAAGCGAGCCTTATCGACCACCCAGCGCCACGCTCGCCCCACCCAACTTTCAGTCTCTCCTAGCCTTTCAGCCTACCGATGCTCTCGACCGGATCTCGTTGTTTAAAACCGACCCGCGAAAATTCGGCCCGTGCGTACTTTAATTAGTACTTTTATTGTTCTTTCCCGAGGCAACGCCGCAACGCTCACCTAACTTAGTGAGGAGTTAGCCTTTCCCACGGCGAAAGAGGGGAGTCAACACGAGCAGCGCCAGTTTGTGCTTTTGCGTGCCTACACGCTCCTAACAACCTTGTTGGCTTTGCTTCTTCCTCGCCGGTCGCTCTCATGCGTCGGCTAATTCACCCGTGGACAGTTTTCCCGCTACATGTTAGACTAATACATTCCGGAGTACATTTAGAACCGCTTCTTATCGGCAATTCGCCGGTAGCGGCACGTTCATGTGAGTGCATGTCGTTACACCTACCCGGCTTGAGACACACGCTATAAGCAGTACACCTTCGACCATGATGGCACCTTCCTCGACGCAAGCTAGGACGACGTCAAGACCTCGGCTACCTTGAGGGGGGGTGTTAGCACTAGTATCCCGTTGCCTAGTGCTTATGTACAAGGTAACTATTTGTCATCCTAGTACTTATTGTTATGCTATTAGATGTATTGAAATTGAAATTGAAATTGAAATTGTTTACAACAATACCAGTAAAAACCGGCTGCTGTCTCTGGGCCCCCCCTTTTGCTATGCTCAACCTGTAGTTGGACTTCTAAGCGTGAGGTAGACCGTGAACCACTAATCCCAACCTCTCCAATGGCAGTAACGATACCGTCTAAAACATACCCGTATCCAGGTATTTATAATTTTTTGATCTATACGTATTTTTTTTTTGGATACAGTATGAAAAATAAAATGTCGCTAGTCTCCACGTTACGCGGCCTGCTCCAGCCGCTGCGGGGTCGCTGAACAGCAAGGCTGTCCAGCTGGAGCTGGTCGAGGCGAACCTGCCTGACCTCTGCTCCCGTGCGACTCCGGTCGTGCCGGAGCTTGGGGGGAAAGGCAGGTGAAAAACCCCCCTCGCATAGGTCGTCGTCGGTCCCGCCCCGATCCGTGCTCCACCCCGCCCGAGGTATTAGCCGCTCCTCTCGACGCAGCTCGCCACCTAGCCGAGTCTTCTCTCCTCCTTCGGGGGCTGAGAAGAGAGAATAACTAGGCTGCAGACGGTGTCCGGCTGGCTCTCCTGCCCCCGAGCCAGATTTTCTCCTTTCCCCTGTCCTTTTCCCGTCTGTTTCCAACACCTATCTGATCGCGCTGTGGCCGTCCGTACCCTTCCCCGGTGGTTTACGTTGTTAGGGGGTCGCCTTTACGAGCAGTGTGCCGTTACGATAACCCTAGGCACACTGCCTGAGGCAGCCTATCGATAACCGGGTACCGACTAGGGAAGGGGTTGGAAGAACACAGGGATCGAGTCGCCGGTCCTCAAAAGATGGTGGGTACGGGATTTTTTCCAAAAACCCCCCGTACCGGGCTTTTCCGGCGGCGGGCGATCCTAAGGACCGCCGCCGCCAGACCGTGCCGCTCCTCCGGCTGCGACCATCCTCCGTCCTGCGTAGCATCAGGCCTCGCCCCCAGGGGAGACTTAAGACTCTCACAGGGCTGGCGACTGCTAGCGAGCGCTGTCCCAAGCGCTGCTTCCCAGCTGTCCGCCGCCAGCTCCAACACCCTCGTCCCTCCGCTGATCCGTCCGTACCCCATTTCGCCAAAAAATATTTCGCAAACGCCGCCCCCGCCCCATCGTCGGGAGAGTATCTGCGAGTATTTAGTCGCGAAAAAGACATATCGGACAGGCCGAGCGGGAGATCCCTGTGCCGGTGTACGGATATTATGTTTTCCAAAACCCTCCGTACAGGGCTTCCCGACAGCTGCTGATCCCGCGGATCGCAGCTGCCGGTACCTCGTTCAGCCCCCTACCGTGCCATGCCTGGCACGGCTATGGGGTTACCAGCGCCCACCGCGTGGAGGTAGAGGTAGGTGCCGACGGGCCTGCGAGCGCACCCCTCTCCGGGGCCGCCGCCGCTGCGCCGCCGGCGGGCGCCTATTAGATGTACTCTATTCCCTAGTAGTGGCGGTCGGCCGGCCATGTCGGTGCCTTCGCCGGCCGCCACCTCTCTCCTTCTCACTTCTCTAGTGTGGCGGTTAGCCTCTGAAAGCTAAACGCTAGCACAAATCTGTTCTAGTCTGTCTAGTTCTGTTGTTGAAAGATTGCAAAATGATGTTGTCGAGAGGCAATTGTTGAAAGATGTCTCACTGCTGTATTTAGGCAGTAGATGTTGTAAATGAAGAAAGGAATTGTTAAAAGGTTCTGTCACCTCCCTCTACTGCACTGGGCTTAAATAGGTTTCAGCCCAGACTAGTTACGCTTGCAAGCTTTGCTTACGTGTCAGGCGTTAGTGCTGTTCAACCGTCGTCATCTGTCCTCGAGACGCGGCCTGCCTAGCATTGGGTTTCACGACGCGGCTCCTTCTGCATCGAAGAGCTCGTTCTGGCGCGTCATCTGGCTGGTTAGGTTAATTATGCATATCTGTACGTACCGGGAGGTACTGGTCGTACTGTAGCATCAGCACCATTACAATATTGCAGTAGCGACGTACCCACGAGTATACGTCCGTCCTGTGGAAAAGCACGAATTGGTATCCGTAACGAGTACCTGTACAATGTCCTGCAATGTACTGTTGCAGGACTGTACTCGTCACACTCGTACCCTCCCCCTCTTGACAGATCAATGAGGCCGCCGCGAGGCAGACCTCCGTGGTTCTTGGCTCCTTTACTGAAGCAATTACTGGGACTCAGGAATGCGCGCTGGGTGAGCGTGCATGAAGTCAATGTACGCCTGAGTCTTGGCGAACTTGCGCCATTGGGGCGTCTCCAAGAATTCTTGTAACGCAATTGTTCGATGCACCTCGTTCAAACGGTGCCAGACAGGTGGAATGTCGTCATCACTGAAGTGTGTCATGAAGAGCAAATATTTGCCTCGTCGCCCAGGTAGCGACTTGATGCACACAGTAGAAATGTGTGAGACGTCAAATTCCTCATCGTCTCCTTCAGGTACAGTCACAGGAACAGCTGGTCGTAGTGGAGCGGTAGAGCAGGGTCGTAAGTTATTAACGTGGAACACAGGGTGTAAGCGTACTGTCGCTGGTAGTTTCAATCTGTAACTGTGTTTTCCAATCTGCTCCTCCACAGAAAAAGGGCCGAGCTGTATGTCTATGAGTTTCCTGTTCGGTTGTCCTCGCAGAAAAAGATTTGCTGTGACGACTGACACCTTGTCTCCCTTAGCGAAGTGTGGCGCTGTAGACGGTTCTGTGCGCGCCTGCATCTCGTCCTTATGTAGTTGTAACACAGAGCGTACCAGGGTGTGTACTTTTTGTAACAATCTTAACCGTTCTGTTGCGTCTTGCGAAATTGGAATTGATGGTCGCATGCTGAAGAGTAGGTCAGGAGGCTCCTCAGGAGAAAAACCAAAGTTAGCCTCAAACGGTGTGTGCTCAATTCCGAGTGCACGCGAAGCGTTGTACGCAAACTCCACTTGCGGTAAAAGTGTCGTCCAATCAGAGCCATCATAGCAACAGAAGCAACGAAGAAGCTGCTGAAACGTGATGTTCACGCGCTCTGTCAGTCCATCTGTTTCTGGGTGTCGGCTGGTAGACATGTTCAGTCGCGTTCCAAGGCGTCTCCATAGTGTCTGCCAGAAAGCGCTGACAAATTTTGGGTCGCGGTCGCTGATCAGCACACGGGGTAGTCCATGTAAGCGGTAGACTCCCTGTAAAAACAAAGTGACAGTTTCTTCGGCAGTAATCGACTCTGTGCATGGCAGAAAATGGGCCATTCGAGTTAGATGGTCTACTACAATCAGCACACTGTTAAAGCCGTTGCTCTCAGGCAAGTGTGTCAGGTAGTCAAGACCAACTGTGTGCCACGGTCTGGGTGGAACAGGCAATGGGTAAAGAGTCGCAGCCATTTGCGGTCGAATCTTCGCTCGTCGGCACACGACGCAGCGTTCACAAAAATCTTTCACATCTTGGCGGATTCGTTTCCACCAGAATCTGTCGAGTGCTTTAGTAAGAGTGCTAGCAACTCCTCTGTGACCAGCTGACGAACTTTCGTGCAGCTCTGTGATCAATCTCAGTCGGAGCTCAGAGTTCTGTGGAATACAGAGGCGATTGAGACGCCAAAAGTACCCGTCTCTGGCTTCTATCCGGCTGTCTCTTGTCCACTCACCATCGTCCCCATAAAACGAATATCGTGAGAACCCCTCGCGAATGAGATCAGCGAACTCAGGGCTCAGCTGCAACGCTTCAACAGTCAGTGAATTTAACTGTGCGTCTTCAAACAGCAGCTGGGACTTCCGTCGTAATTTTCGATCTGACGGAACCTCGCCATCCCAAAATAAGGGTACTGTGGCCTGAGGTACGAAGTGTGGACGCCGGCTTAACGGGTCGGCTTCGTTCAGAGCTCCCTTGCGATATGCAAGTGTCATCGAGCCCACAAACGGTTGCAAATCCCGCAGGTATCTTGCTTGCCGCTTGTTCAGCCTGTTGTTCGGTTGCCTGAGCAGATGCCGCAGTGTGTCGTGGTCTGTTACGACAAGGAACTTAGAACAGCCTTCAAGATAGCACCTCCAATGCTTGACAGCTTCGCATACGGCCAAAGCTTCTAAGTCGTACGCAGAGTAAGTGTTACCACGCTCAGCTGGATTCAGCTTACGCGCCCAGTAAGAGACTGGTTGAAGACCGCCTCCTTGGTCTTGCAACAGGACTGCTGCAATCCCCACTGTTGAAGCATCTGTAGCCACGGTGAACGTCGCGTCCGAGCTGACCTCCGGAAGGATCAGGCATGGCGCGGAAATGAGCCGTAACTTGAGAGTCTCGAAGGCTTCCAAACAGGCAGGCGTCAGCGTAACCTTCTGTGGCTGGGACTTCCGCAGTAAGTCCGTCAATGGAGCCGTAAGGTCGCTAAAATGGTGTATAAATCTCGCATAGAAGTTGCAGAACTGTACGAAACTGCGAACCTCCTTCTGCATCTTGGGCACTGGCCAGTCTGCAACGGCCTCGACTTTCTTTGTGGAAACCGAAATTTTACCGGCTGACACAGTGTAGCCCAGGTACTCCATTTCTTGCAATCCGAAGAAGCATTTCTTAAGGCGTAATTTCAGCCCTTCCTCCTTGAATCGCTGTAGCACTAGACGTAGGTGTTCCAGGTGCTCTTCCAGAGTTCGACTGTAGATACAGACGTCATCCAGGTAGACTGTCACGAACTTATGTGAAAAGTCGCGAAGAATGTCGTTCATCATCCTCTGAAATGTAGATGGTGCATTGCACAGCCCAAACGGCATGGCGACCCATTCCATCAAGCCATCAGGGGTCTGAAAAGCCGTCTTGTGAACGTCCTGATCACGCACTCGAACTTGCCAGAATCCAGAAGCGAGGTCGAGGTGTGTGTAAAAATTCGCGTCCTTAAGTTCGTCCAGAGTGTCGTCCACACGCGGTAGCGGGTAAGCATCTTTACGCGTAACCTCGTTAAGACCGCGGTAGTCAATGCACAGACGTAGCGAGCCATCAGCTTTTCGCACAAAAAGAATTGGCGAGCCGAACTCACTGTAGCTGGGGCGTATCAAACCAGCCTCTACTGCGTCTTTAAGCTGTCGATTAAGCTCAGCGCGTTCTGCAGGTGACAATCTGTTCAGACGTTGACGTCGCATTGGGCCAGTTGTGTCAATGGGGTGATCCCACTGTCGGCTTACTGGCGGAGAATCGACAGGTTGCAGTAACTCCGGGAAGTCTTCAAAAAGTAACGACCGGAAGGTGTCACGTTGTTTTGCTGTTAGTCCCTCTCCAGTGTGAAAGTCTGTTGATTGTTCGGCAGCTGACGTAAGTTCAATGACGTAAAAATCAGCATGACGTCCTCTGCTGCGGCGCGTCTTGCGCATAAGCTTTTGAACTTTCGTAGACGACAGGAGTAGACACTCAGGGCGTCGTTCCTCAAGTGTAGTCTCCACTGCTGTGTCGTCCATTAGTGTAAAAATTCTGGTTGTACCAAATTGTAAAGAGGCATGTTCGTCATCAAGCCATGGTAAACCCAGGATTAAATCAGCTGTACGTAAATCACGTAAGACGTAGAAAGTTCGTTGAAACTCGTGTCGAGCCAGCTCAAAAGTGACGTCGCAGACTGTCGTAGAAGTCACTCGTTGTCCATTAGCGAGTCGAACTGGGGTCTTACTTGCAGACTTCCGAGTCTGTAAAGCAAAGCGTCGTACAAAGTCCTCTGACACAAAATCAAGTGTCGCAGCGCAGTCCACTAATCCAGAAATTTGGTGTCCGCCATCAGGAGTTTCCACAGTCAGCTCGGTTCGAATTAGCGGGCGAGCTTCCGTGAGGTCAGTCAGTAGTGCTGTAGCTGGCGAGGAAAATTGTTGCAGCGTAGCGATGGACTGTTCCGAGTCGTCTGCTTGTACATGTACCGAGTCGGGTTGATCAGGTGCTGTAGGTTTTGGTGAGTCGTTAAACGCACAATCTGCGTCGACTAACCACAGCTGTACATGCCAAGGGGCTGGAGCAACCACCTCTTATTGAGCTGGGTTTTCCAGTGACTGACGTGTAAAAAGCTGTGTCCTTGCTGGGAATTCTTGATAGAGTTCCCAGTGCTTAGTCACCTGAGTAAATTTCGCCCACTTCGGTAGTACAAATACAGCCATGGTAGATGTCCGAGATGTTCGACGGCAATCCTCAAAATGCTGCGCAATCTGCTCAGCTAACTCCCAGGGTGGATTGATGAACACCCGTTCTCCTGTCAAATCTCTGTCTAGAATCGAGTCACTCGGCGAGCAGTGAGGTAAGTCACCGTGCGAGTTAAGACCTTCATCATCAGCACATCCCTCCAACGTGAAGTTGAATCGTGCATGCAGAGGGTCAAAGACTGAGTCAACCAGTTTCTAATCAACTGAACGTCTGGTTACAAGTTTACGACTCTGTCTCTGCTTAATCTGACGACGACGACCTGCTATTTGAGTTACATGTGTCGCAACTGTAGTCGATGGAGATGTCGAAGGTGTGTCGACGACCACTGTCGCTAACAGTGTCTCAGAATGAACAGTAGATGTAGCCGGCTGCTCCAGTTCATTTGTAGAACAGCCTTGCCACCATCATTGCTTCTTAGGTTGCATCGGTGCCTTGCCTTTGAACTCCGGGCATTGGAACAAACGGTGTCCCTTCTTGTGGCACTTGAAGCAGAGTCCTTCGTCCATGTGTCGCTTGCGTTCCTCAGCTGTCATTGCATTTGCGAGTGAATTAAAATCTTCGCGACCATATGTCTGACCGCGTCCACCATTGTTACCACCTCCACGTCCACGTCCACGGCCACGTCCACGGCCGCCTTTGTTACGTTTTAAGACGTTAGAGGCTTCCTCGAGAGGGTCCTCAAAGTTGCGCTTTCGTGTAGGCTGGGCAGATGGTCCAGCAGCAGACCTCGCATTGCCCAGTTCCGGTGAGTCTGTCACGATGTTATTCAAAAAGTTTTGCAGCTCCACTAGCGTAGTCTGGTATCCTTGCTGAGCTCGGTGTGACTTAGCCAGTCTCTTGAGCGCATCATTCGCTAGGCCATTAATGAAGCGTACACACTGTACCTCAGCTGTCAGGTCTTGACGAGATCGACGTAAGTAGTCGTTGTACTGTTTAGTGAAAACCGCGTAACTCATCGTGTTGCTCTGCGTAAAGCTTAGCAAAGCGTTAATTGCGTCGTCCTGAATGTTCGGAAGAAACGTCGACTTGCGTAACTCCATAATAAGCTCGTTGTACGTAGATGGAATTGGAGGCTGATTTTTCCGGTTCAACCACCACCCACCTAGGTGTCCAGAAAACTGTGAAGTAACCCAGAACACTGCATCGTACGAGTCAGCCGCAATTCCAAGCATTATAAAACGCTGAGGCTGTGCTTCGAGCCAATCCTCCTGTATATGTGGTATCCGACCATCCTGGTACGGTGATGTAATAGCAACCTTACGCTGAGTCTCCGTGAGGGTCACAGTTAGTCCAGCCAAGTTGCGAGTAGGCATCGGCATTCCCACTCGTAAATCTGTAGGTCCTTCTCCAGTCAGTCGGTTGATGTGTCCACGAATCAGCAGCCAGACAGAACCATAGTCGACCGTCGTAAACCGGGTGTACATGTGGAACTGTCTCGGGATAGACGTGTCGTCTTGCATGACTGGAACATGTTGTGTGATTGCTTGATAAAAAGATTCCCACTGAGCCACGTAACCAAAGTGAAGTAATTCACTCTTGTGCTTCTTAGCACGAAGTAACCCTGTCTGTGCGGGCGTAAGTGTCAGACCGTCAATGTTGATGGTTTCCGGTACAACGTAAGTATCATCCGGATTAACTGTCGACTGTGCCAAAACAGCCTGCTCGACCTGAGCAGGTGTACGTAAGTTGTTCGTAGCAAACAGGACAGGAATAGAAGCCGAGTACACGTAGACAAGCTGTCGTCCTTGAGGTAGTGTAACATTAACAGGTTCACCACTCAACAGCGTCAAATCATCCGGTGTCAAAACAAGACCGGTCTCCTCATGTAACTCGCGAATAGCAGCGTCGACATGCTCTTCGTTAGGTAAGACAGAGCCAGCTGGGAACCAAGTTTTACCAAAACGAGGCTCACGCTGAAACACCAACTTCAAGTCCGACGATTTAGTTCCTCCAACGTGAATTACTAAAACCACGTAATGTCCTGCTCCGAGAGAAGCCATCTCAACTCAATCAAACAACGTCGAGCAGATCAACGAGCAACGAAAGCGTGCGTCGACCAAAGAGCTCCGAAACCAGTGTGGCGGTTAGCCTCTGAAAGCTAAACGCTAGCACAAATCTGTTCTAGTCTGTCTAGTTCTGTTGTTGAAAGATTGCAAAATGATGTTGTCGAGAGGCAATTGTTGAAAGATGTCTCACTGCTGTATTTAGGCAGTAGATGTTGTAAATGGAGAAAGGAATTGTTAAAAGGTTCTGTCACCTCCCTCTACTGCACTGGGCTTAAATAGGTTTCAGCCCAGACTAGTTACGCCTGCAAGCTTTGCTTACGTGTCAGGCGTTAGTGCTGTTCGACCGTCGTCATCTGTCCTCGAGACGCAGCCTGCCTAGCATTGGGTTTCACGACGCGGCTCCTTCTGCATCGAAGAGCTCGTTCTGGCGCGTCATCTGGCTGGTTAGGTTAATTATGCATATCTGTACGTACCGGGAGGTACTGGTCGTACTGTAGCATCAGCACCATTACAATATTGCAGTAGCGACGTACCCACGAGTATACGTCCGTCCTGTGGAAAAGCACGAATTGGTATCCGTAACGAGTACATGTACAATGTCCTGCAATGTACTGTTGCATGACTGTACTCGTCACACTAGTCACCACACCCGGCCCCCTTGGGGGCCGACACGACCCTACGTTTAACTTTCCGTTCCCGACTCCGACACGCATGTTACAATGTTTTTGAATGTGTAAATTTATTGAATTAATCACGCGTAACTTTATTTTTTTGTAATCAAACCCATGAGAATGAAAGGCATGGATGAAGGTTCACGCTTCTTTCCCTAGTACACTCCTCAACAACCGTCCGGACATGGAATACGTTGTACAAAGGCTAGTAAAGAACAAGTGCCTCTACCTCTCACCACGTCAAGCACGGCGACGGAGAGGTGCCACCCAACTACAATGGAGCCGGGAAGCAAGTAGTTAGCCGTCGTTCGGTATTGTTAGATGCGAGCCTATAGGGAGTTCTGTCGGACGAGTTTGTCCCATCAAGGCCATAATTTACATGAAAATGCCTAAACTACATACACACGTGCGGCGTCCTGAGCACCACGCGCATGCATTGCGCAAGCGCTCATACCAAGCTGCATATTTCTTAGTGAGCCACGCAAGTCTATGTTTTGGACTTGTTGGGAGAGGTTTGTTTTAGCACTAGCATCCCGTTGCATAGTGCTTATGTACAAGACAGTTAATTGTCATATTAGTACTTAGTGTTATGCTATTAGCGGTTCTCTTTTCCTTGTTAGTGGCGGTCGGGCGGCCTTGTCGGTGCCTTCGCCGGCCGCCATCTATCTCTTCTTACTTCTCTAGTCACCGCATGTGCCCCCCCTCGTGGGGCCGAAACGACCCTACGTGTATCCATCTATTTCCATCTCCAAATACATCTTGGAGGCGTGGATACCGTGTTGAATGCATGAGGTGTGGTTTGCGGGTGAGTGAAAGGAGCGTCAAAGTTACGCCGTTGGGACGGGTGATATATTTGGAAAACAAACGAGTAAAACCCTGCATGATGTAGGTTTTGATAAACGGTAGTGCTCTATGAATGGGCGATTGGGCGAGGACGATTGGTCTTGGCCAGGGGCGAGGTCCAACTTGGCCGTTTTGGGCGCAATACTTTGACGGTTGCTTGGTGGTGTTTAGAATGCTTGGGGCATATGCTTGTGCCACCACACATGTCCCACGCGTGGCACGCGTCGGGAATTGGCCTTTTAAAACGGCGAGACTGAAGAATGGATAAATATACATCGGCAAGCCCCGCACAATTCGCCTCATCAGGCGAGCCCAATCCTACGGGTGTTGCTAGGCATTGCGGCTTTACTTTGTCGGATAAGTGCGGAGAATAAAACAATTCACCTAAAACCTATTTGGGAAAATTTTACCCCGTGAGTGAGTGTCCTCGACGCGCATTGAAAAGGCGCGTCCAACGGTACTATTTTCAAGAAGTTCAAACCTCATATGCGTAAATTGTGACCTTTCGAACATTACGGTCGAACGTATATTACCCTTTATTGACTGGATTGTGTTGATATTTGTGTGCGCGATTTTGTGCGTTTCCCCCCACAACGGCAAGCCCAACTCCCCCTTGTTCATCGCGTATACATTATATGTGCACGACCGTCGCACAATCATTCATATTGCGGCGCTTACTTGAGCCCGTTGCTTCTTTCTTCAAACGGCACGCATGGCGAATGTTCGAATAAAGAGCGTGTCGCACGGGTGCGGGAGCGAAATCCCCACGCACACAAGCCCGGCAGTGCTCGAACTCGCCCCTCGTATTTGTCGGCGAGCTCCATCTTGGCGAGAAACAAGCATTGCCTAGGAGTTCAAACGAATTTTCAATAAAATCGATGCATAATTACATTTTGCACAAGCATGTAGAGGTACGAAATTTGTCAGGAATTTTATAGAGGAGTGTAGGTCGTGCTCGTACCGAACTGATGGTCAGATTGATTTGAATCTAGAGGTTTGCATATCCAATATCATGTGTACGGGACAGTAACTCTAGCGGTTACTGTTACCGTTAATATCGGCGCGTCTCACCTGCAGGGCAACCACCTTGCCCGAGCAGTTAGACGCAGCCAACGACCAACGACTTCCCCAACGGTCAGCTCTAGCTAGCCCGTGCCTTATAAGCCGTAGCTAGCCACGAGCCTAGGCACTCTCTGCTTTAGCGCTCAGCCAATCTAGGCTTCGCGCGAATGCAGTCTCGACTCTAGTAGTCGAGCAGGGTGTCAGTTTTACCTTTTCGTCCCATGCGCACTCGAGCGTCACGCGACACTTCCCCTCGTTCAGCTACGCAGTTCCCCAACATGCAGCCCGAGCAGTCTACATCCGCCGCCGCGGCCGACCCTCACGCTACCTCACTCGAACAACGCACAGCCGAACAGATTCGTACGGCAGTTTTGGCATCGGAACAACGTATTACTGAGCAGTTTTTGGCGGCTAACGCTGCCTTACTCGCCCAGCTACAGAAGACGACAGCCACTCCTGCTACCACCGATCAACAGCAGTCCATTCCCGCCGACGCGACAGCGACGGAGGGTGGTAAGGCGGCCCCTGAGCCACCTATCGACCTGCTTGACGACGAACCCGACCCCTCCGCGGCCGAATTCGTCGACTTCACCTACTACGGCGAAGTCATTCCCGCCGGCCTCGAACGTCCGCCCCGCGACGTCGAGGAGCCACGTGTTTGGACTCTCACGGACGACACCGCCCGAGCCCTAAGCGACAAACGCACCCAAGCGGCGTACGACGAGTACCTACACATCGGGTGCTATGCCTTCTTCGACAGTTGCGCCAACGCGGCAATTGGCGAGGCTTTGGACACGTTGTCGCACGGCCCACCTCTACCGACAGAGCAAGCGGCAGCGATTGCCCTCATCCGAGCGGGTCATCGCACCCACACAGCGACGGAGGAGGCCGCCCGTACTCGATTGGGCTTCCTCCGCCTCACCAAGGGCGGACAAACGAGCACGGATGCGGACCGCGTGTTCGCCGAATTGGCCCACGAGCGCTTTTGCCGACCGCGTCCTACCGCGGTCTCCGGCACATTGGACGCGCTACGCCAAGCTTTCGTCGACCGCACGCTTGAGGTCAGCTTACACGCCGCCAGCAAGGCCGCCGCCGGCGACGCTTTCGCTAAAATCACGCCGGACAAGCCCACCGGCCCCGACGCTCGAGCCCGCAAAGCCGCCGCCGACAAACGCAAGGCCGCTGCCGCAGCAGCAGCCGCGGCACGAGCCACCCCCCTCCCCAAGCCGACCGACTCGGCTAAACCACCAAGCAAGAAATGATGGTGTGGCCCGCCGCGCCGATTCCTGCTCCCCAACATCTTCCTTCATGCGCCACCGCGTACGTCGAAAATGGCGGGAGTGGGAGCGCATCGGCGCGAGCGGCCAAGTCCTAAGCTGGATCCGCCACGGCGTACGTGTGAAGTTCAAGCACGGCCTACGTCCCAAGCCGTTCAACCACGGCATCTCCATGCTAGACGCCACACCCGACCAACTCCAGTTTCTCAACTCGGAACTCCCACGCTTCGAGGCTTGCGGCGCATGGGAGCGCGCTACGAACCCACGCTACGTTTCCCGGATGTTCTTGGTGCCAAAACCCGGACGCAGTCAATGGCGCTTGATTATCGACCTTCGAGAACTCAACCGCTACTGCTCAACCTTCAACATGACTTGCGAGACACTCAAGCACCTCCGCCATCTATCTCGACCGGGGGACTACTTCGTCTCACTCGACCTCGCCGATGGGTACTACACCCTTGGCATCCGGGAGGAGGACCGAGACTACTTCACGGTCAACTACCGCGGCACCTTGTGGCGCCTCGCGTGCCTCCCCATGGGGTGGTCGGGCTCCGCCTACTACTTTTGCAAGCTCACGCAAGTGTTTACGAACCACCTACGCCGCCCACCCCCTCCCACGCCCGCAGCTACACCGGCCAGCCTACGCCGCCCGTCCAAGCGCTTCCTCCGGAACGCGCGCTGGCGAGGAACCCGACTGCTCCCCTACATGGACGACTTCCTCTTCTTGGCAGATTCCTACGACGAGGCGCTACTACTTCGGCAGCGCGTCCAAGCCTTGCTAGACAGCCTCGGCCTACAACGCAACCCCAAGAAAGGTGTGTGGACGCCAACGCAAGTCGGCGACCACTTGGGCCTCACGGTGGATTTACAACGCGGCGAGTTTCGCGCCCCACTCGCAAAATTGCAACACCCCGCACAACACGCTTCGTCCTTGCTCGGGCGAGCAGCGTCCAACGCACGATGGCTACCCACACGGCAACTCGCAGCCTTCGCGGGAAAAAGCGCAATTTCTCAACCTCGCCATCGCGCCCGCCCGATTCTTTTTGCGCGAGCTCCACAACGTCTTGGCTACCCGTACCGGTTGGGGGGGACGCGTGCGCCTCACCCACCAACTTCGACGCGACCTCGAGTGGTGGCGCACGGTACCCTCTCAACACAACGGTCGGTCTATCTACAAGCCCATCGAGACCGCCTATTTGCACGCCGATTCGAGCGACTACGGATGGGGGGCCGTCCTCAACGAGGACACCAATTACCAAGCCCGCGGATTTTGGAGCGCCCCCGACCGCCTCCACCACATTACGTGGAAGGAACTTCGAGCGGTCAGGCACGCGGTCGAATCCTTTCTACCGCAACTCCGAGGGCGACAAGTCCTCCTCCACGAGGACAACACGGGCGTGGTCGCCGCCCTCACCAAGCTAACGTCCCGGTCGCCCGTCATGATGGCCGAACTACGGCGCTTGTGGTTCCTACTCGACACCAACGACATCCACATCCGCCCACGCTACATCCGGTCGGCCGCCAACGTCTGGGCCGACACGCTCAGCCGCGAGATGGACTCGGAAGACTGGCAACTAAACCCACGACTCTTCGACCACCTTCAAAGCCGGTGGGGCCCGCATACGATCGACCATTTCGCGTCTATGCTTAACGCGCAACTGCCACGCTTCAACGCCCGCTGGCGCGACCCCCCAGTGCGAGGACATCGACTGCCTGCACCTCCCCGACGCGGCGTGGAGACGCGAGAACAACTACTGCAACCCCCCTTGGTCTGCCCTACCAGCGCTAGCCGCAAAACTCGAACAAGCTCAAGCCGCAGCGACTGTCATCGCCCCCTACTGGCGAAACAAAACGTGGTACCACGCGTTCGCCCGCTTGGCCACCGAGACCGTGCACTTCCCAGCGTCCCGCGACCTGTTCTTTCCCGGCAAGCTAGGCAAGCGCGAAGGGGTCAGACGTCCCGCGTGGAACATCGTGGCCTTTCGGCTATCACCCCCTCTTGGCTATACGTTCGACGCGGTGCGATTGGCCGGGCGTTACGCCCGGACCGATTAAATACGCCTGTACAACACGTCCCCCCTTTGCGTACAAGACCGCCGCGCTACGGCTTACGCCGTGAAGCAGCACAGTCGCCCTGGTCATCCGATCTAGCTGAAACTTTTCAAGACCTCCTAGGATCGCATAAGCTCGGGGTTACGGTGGTTACCTTGCTCAGCAACTCGCTAGCGCCTTCTACGTACGCGAGCTACCAGAGCGCAATAAGACATTTTTTATTTTTTGTGCAGAGGAAAATATCGCCCCGCTACATGCCACACCGGCAACGATGGTCCGCTACACGGCCTGGCTAGCCCTCCTGGGCACGGTCGCTGCCAACTCGCTGCAACCTTACTTTTCCGCGGTTAACAAATTCTTCCGCGACCACCGGCGCCAACCTATCGCCTTGGGCGAACTTTTGGCGGACGCCCGCCGTGGCCTCGAAATGCTACAGCACCGCCTACTTCCCACCGCCGCTCGCCTCCCGCTACCCGCACAAGTCGCCCTGGACATCCTAGAAGCTGCCAACACCCTACCCGGTACCTTCGCGTGGACCCCCGCTTCCCTCCCCCAGATGCAGCGTTTAAGAGCCTGTTTAGCGGTATGCGTCAATTACGTTTTTCTGCCGCGCCGAAACTGGCGCCCGCTGCCAGACCGGCGACCTAGTTGTCGACATGCCTTCTCAGCAAATCTGCCTATTCATACGCAAATCTAAAGGAGACCAGCGCCGCGACGCCGGCGATAAACCTGTCATCGCTATCCCTGTCGCCGCTAACCCCGTCTTGGCGGACCTGCTCGACTACTACACGGAGCACCGCGCGGCTTTCTGCAACAAATTCTACAACACGCCACCCCCTCTCGCCTTTTTGAGCTTCTCACCTTCCGAACCTTCTGCCGATTGGGGCGCCGCGTCCACCATCTCCGCTTGGCTCGCCCTCGCCCTCCGCACCGTCAACTCATCCGCGCCCACCGGTTTTAAGTGGACGTCGCACAGCCTACGGAAAGGCGCGGCGTCCGCTGCTAGCTGCATCGGCGCGCCCCTCCCCGTAATCAAATTTATGGGTGGCTGGGCCAAGAACAGCTCTGTGACTGAAGGAAAATATATTGACCCAACCATGACCCCAACACCTGCTGCTTGGCGGTTCTTCGGCTGGCTCACTCCGTCCCCCCCGCAACACTAATTCTCGCTGTGCAAGCCTTTGGCTTTAGGTTACTGGCAAAACGTGCCATAGGGTAAATGGTCAGATTGATTTGAATCTAGAGGTTTGCATATCCAATATCATGTGTACGGGACAGTAACTCTAGCGGTTATTGTTACCGTTAATATCGGCGCGTCTCACATGCAGGGCAACCACCTTGCCCGAGCAGTTAGACGCAGCCAACGACCAACGACTTCCCCAACGGTCAGCTCTAGCTAGCCCGTGCCTTATAAGCCGCAGCTAGCCACGAGCCTAGGCACTCTCTGCTTTCGCGCTCAGCCAATCTAGGCTTCGCGCGAACCCACCCACCCATCCCTATAATCCTGCGCTAATCGACCCCCAGACCCTGTCTGTGGGTGTCTTTTGGCCAATTTGTAAGCAAGCTGACATCTTTGGCAAAACGTGCCCTAGGGTAAATGCTGGTATTTTTTACGGAACAGGCTGCTTGCTGTTTGGTTACAATGAGCAAGCACAGCACAGGACAGCCCACCCGAGAAGGTCTCAGTACGCGTCGGGCGGGGGGAGGCGCACACCAGCCAAGACAGCCCGTGTGGTGCTTTTACACTACCGCATGCTCGTAAAGATACTGCGCTGCTGGAAAGGTCTGTTAGGACGTTTAAGTGAGGTGATGGCGAGCACAAGCTCCGAGAGCGCTGGTAGGGTTGCGGGGGTGACGACGGGGTCGTCGCGGATCGCTCTGACCGACCTTCCGCCGGAGTGTCTCGGGCGGGTAGGACTGCTGACGGAGACGGTGACGGACATGGTGTCCTTGGCACTCACCTGCCGCTCGTTACGGCCCTTGCTGGCTGGGGCAAACAATCAGTGGCTGTGGCGTAGCCGGCTAGCGATAGACTTTGGTGTGCGTGTACCGGAGGGAACGGCGGCGAGTGAGGGGCGCGGACCCAGGGCGCTCTACCTCGCCCTGCACTCGCAGCACTCTCGCCCCGTGCGCTTCCAGGGCTGCTACACCGACGGAGGCTGCGACGCCAGCGCGCGTCGCTACTGGGTACCCTCACCGCTCCTGTTTTTTTCCCTACCTCCAACTCAACCAGCTAGGCCCACCACACTCTCCGCGCTGTGCCGACTGCATGTTGCGATATATCGTATCGTCACGTTTAATCACTTCGTTCATCACTTAAGGCGTATATAATGCACAGAGATATCTGTGTTTAACCTAGGCAGTGCTGATGAGGCTATGAATTACGTGCGCCGATTTACTTTGAGCACATTCTCTGAATGTTCGTCCATAGGATTTGGACCAGCTCGCAAACAAGACACTTCGGCTTTTTTTCTTACAATGGTTCTCAGTCTGTGGCACCCCCGGACTGCGCAGGTGGATAATTTGTTTATGGAGAACCATTGGGACTCCTACTGCAGCGAGACGGGGACCAACGTGCACTGTGCGGGCCTGCTGCTGGTCAGTCTCCCCCCCTTACACCCCTCCTTTTCTCTTACCCTTACCACTTCTCCCCCGCCTTGCATTCCCCCTGGGGCTCTACCGTGCGCATACATCAGCACCGTGGGTGTGCTTTGCCAGGGCACTGACATCGACGGGGACGAGCTGGCGGTGCATCATCGACAGTACCTCATCGAGCGCTGCCGCAAAGCAGCGGAAGAGCTGTTCCAAGCACAAGTGTGAGTTCTCATGCCCTCTTGCCCTCTCATGCCCATCTTGCCCTGCCCTTGGACCAATGCACATATACACTTGTGCACTGCCTGC
>JAPMLY010002449.1:0-2500 GCA_026401115.1 Tetraselmis chui
AAGACATGGAGGAGCAAAAGCCGAAGGCGTTCGCGGCTGCGGAGGCGGAGGTAGAGGCGGAAGTGAACAAAAGGAAGGAGGAGCTGCGTGCCAAGTATGAGAAGGAGCTGGAGACTTTGCGGGTGAGGTGGTTAGATATGCAACATGTGTGTGTGTGTGTGTGTGTGTGTGTGTGTGTGTGTGTGTGTGTGTGTGTGTGTGCGCGCGTGTGTTTATGTGTGCGTGTGTATGTACGCATGTGTGCGGATGTGTGAATGTATGTGTGTGTATGTGCGTGCGTGTGTGTGTCCGTGTGTGTGTGTGTCCGTGTGTGTATGTTTGTGTGTTTAAGCGTGTGTGTATGTGCGTGTGTGTGTGAGTGTATGTATGTGTGTGCGTGCGTGTGTGCGTGGGTGCGTGTGTGCATGTTTGTGTTTGTTTGTGTGTGTGTGTGTGTGTGTGTGAATATGTGTGAGGATGACTTTGTAATGGGGTGTGTGTGTCTGCGCAAATGCGTATGTGTGTGCATGCGTGTGTTAGTTTGTGCATGTATGTGTGTGGGAGGATGATTTTTTATTGGGGTGCGTCTCTGCTTTTGTTTGGGTAAATGCGTGTGAATTTTGTGTGTGTGAGTTTGTTTGTGTTTGTGTCTGTGTGAGGATGACTTTGTACTGGGATGTGTCTGTGTGTGTGTGTGTGTGTGTATCTGAGTGTAAATCCGTATGCGTGTGTGTGTGTGTGTGTATGTGTGTATGTGCCAGGATTAGTTTCTACTGCTGTGTGTGTGTGTGTGTGTGTGTGTGTGCTTGTGCGTGCGTGCGTGCGTGTGACTGTGTGTTGGGGAAGGGGGCGTGTGGTCTAAAAGCGTGATGGAGATTTCGTCAGTGTGTGAGAGGATTTGTTGAATGTGGGCTGCAGGAGGAGCATGAGGCTGAAAAGGATGCATTGGAGGCGGAGCATGCGAAATTGGAGGAGGAGCAGCGGGAGACGAACCGAGAGGCGCTGGAGCAGCTGGCGGCGGAGCATCGTGAGGAGGTGGAGGAGGTGTTGGCGGGGAACAGTGCTGAGATGGAGCGATTGAGGCGGGAGCACGAGGAGGCGGTGGAGGGGCTGAGGGGGGAGCAGCGGGAGGAGGTGGAGGCGGCGGAGGGGGAGGTGCAGGCGGCGCGGTCCGCGGTTGACGAGGAGGAGCGGGCCTCCATTCGGAAGCGGTGTCGCGAGGAAGTGGAGCAGCAGGCGGAGGCGGAGGTAAGCAGCCGTGAAGGGTTTGATGTGTCATGTATTTTAAAATGTGTCATGACCTGTTTTCATGTTGATTGGCTAATTCATGCCATCGCTCCGTGCAAGTGCTTTCATCCATTCGGGCAGTCGTTTAATGTTCACTGAGTCATCCAGTTGTTGAATCATCCCTTCATGCATTCCTTCCTTTCCGTCTTCTACGCAGCAACCCTGTTATCGAGTCCTACACTCATCCACCCACCCGCTTTCACAGCCCCTCTACACTAAACTGCATTTGTTTTCATGATCCATATGCATTCACTCATTCATGCAGTCACCCATGCAACAGTCCGCCCCCTCCGTCCTTCCGTATTCACGGACCCATCCTTTCAGTATTTTGCTCACCCAATCGACCATTCACCCACTAATGCAGTCGTTCCCGTAGTCATTCACCCACCCACGCCGTCCCTCCATGTCCATCCTCGCGTTCATTTATTGAATGTTCCTTTAGTTCGCTCTTTCGGTGTTTCATTCATCTGTTCAATCATACACCCATTCGCTTATTCAGTCCTTTGGAATTACTCACTTTCCCATTCCTGAAGCCCTTCCATATTTATTCACTAATGTAGTCATCCGCTCATGCAGCTCCCCAACTTTCACCACCCACCCACTGATTCGTTCTAACACCCAATCACGCAGTCTCTCCACAGCCATCGACGAATTCATTCGCTGCGCCCACCCATACTCAATCGTTTATTTTTATCTAATCATCCATTTAATCACTCAAGTATCCCTTCATTCATCCATTCATGCAGCCCCTCCATATTCATTCATTTATTCTTGCGTTTAATTACTCGTCTCATTGTAAGCGTCTATTAACGCAGCCCGTCCACATTCTTTCACGAACCCATTGTTCAATCACTCACTCATGTGGTGTGCTTCCACAACCATCCACCCGTTGCAAAATAAACATTTCATGCAGGTCGTCCACACAACCATGCATTCATTCGTCCATCCATTCGTGCATTCGCTCATTCGTTCATCCATTTGCGTGTTTACTTTATTTTTGTTGCTTTGTTTCTTTTTCTTAGTGCGCTTCAGCATATTCTTGTTTTGTCCTTTTGGGGGTCCTCGGTGGGTGACTGACTGGGGGAGCTGGCGGGTCGCTTGGTTGGTTGGCAGGCGCGAGAGGAGTTGACGAGTGTGCGGGAGCAGAAGCTGTCAGAGCTGCGGAAGGAGGTGGAGGAGGAAGTGGCTGCGAAGGGGGAAGAGATGCGCAATGAGCTGACGGCCGAGGCGACGC